>JASVEL010014004.1:0-157114 GCA_032618575.1 Nicotiana noctiflora
ATGCAAGCAGAGTAATTATGCAGTGCAGCCGCATGTCAAAAGTATGCGGTCCGCATCACTTTTCCCACGCGGCCGCATGACAAATGTGTGCGGTCCGCATGGTTGTTCCAGCAGAGGACCTTCAACAGCCCAGTTGCCCTACGCGGCCGCACGACAAAAGTGTGCGGTCCGCGTGAGTCCCGCAGGGGCATTTTTGTCCGGAAATTTCAGGGTAGTATAAATAGCTTCTTTTTCTTTTTTAGGTCAGAATATACTATACATTGTAGCGGCAGAGCTCGTGTGGAACCTTTACACGCCTATTTTAGGCAATTCTGTACTAGTTTGACTTTAAATTTCATTTCCCATTAATTATTAAGTCAATTTTAGCTTTAATTTCTTCTTCTTCTTCAATTTCTATGTCTAGCTAAACCCATAGCTAGGGTTGTAGCCCAACCCTGGTGTGGGTAATTGATGGGTTAGAATATTAAATGCAAGGATGATTATGGGTAATTGGTTTTGGGTTGAATGAATCTATTTAATTGGGATTTTGTGGTTGCAAACATGAAATCTACATTTGTGGGTTTGGTCTCTACTTGAGAAACAAGGTCTAAAACCTCTCATTCAATCCCAACAAGAACTTGGGATGGACCCATTAGAATGGTAGTCCCAAGTAACGGGTATAAACCTCGAGAGATTAATTACCCAACTTGAGCCTAAAGTTGCTTGGGCAAATTAGCCTACCCAATTGGTCTCGAGAGAGTCAATTGGGCAAAATTGTTCTCTCTACCGAGAGGTGTGAGAATGATAGTATAGAGCAACAGCTATCTTAGCAAAACATAGCATATAGCCCAACCATGGATCCTATGTCATGAATATGAGATTTTACAAAACAGAATAATACCCTACTACATAGTCTGTCTAAATGTCTGAAAGTGCAGAAATAAAAGACAAGGATAGAGGGAAGAGTCGACGGCTGCAAACGCCATGCAACTACCTCAAACTCTGCCAAAAGCAAGCCTGCTAATCACTGAAATATCTACTCAGTCTGAGAAGAAGGACCTGGATCTTCACACAAGGTGCAGGAGGTAAAGTAAGTACTCCGACCCAGTGAGTAATAAAGATAACTAATAAATGAAAGTACGAAAACAAAGAAGTGCACAAAGTACTCCATATCTAGCAGTTCATAACCAAACAATGGAACAATGTCAATCACGTAACACAATTAAGAATAATGCATAATGTCACACCTCCCTTTTTATTACTTTTCTGAAGAATAAATTATACCCCGTTATTTACTAATTCACCCCGAGATAGGATATAATAATAATAACAGAGAAGGAGTTTTTCCACTTTAAGAACAATTGGAACGAGATTTATTTAGATTTCAGAGTCGCCACTTGGGAAGATAATGGTGTCCCAAGTCACCGGTTTAATCCCGAATCCGAGGAAATATGACTCTATTTTAACAGTCCGCGAAACTAGAGATTCGGATAAGGAATTCTGTTAACCCGGGAGAAAGTGTTAGGCACTCCCGAATTCCGTGATTTTAGCACGGTCGCTCAACTGTTGTTTTTGACCTATTTGATTTCTTTATATGCTTTTACAAATGTGAATGTCCCATTTTGTTATTTTTTAACGACTTGCGACATCGCAAAAATGCATTTTGAGTCACACCGCGACCAGTACGCCTGTGACTTTAATACGTTTTAGCTTCACCGCGATTTGAGATTTTAGTCACATAAATGTGCACTCGTATTTAGGAATCTATATTTTAGTCGTGCCTATAATGTCTACGCCTTATTATCTTTAGGAAAGACCGTGAAATTCGCTAAACGGTCCTTCCGAATCTAACATTCTTATTAAAATTCGTATGGGGGCCCCGCGTGTCTTTTCATGTTAAAACGAGGATCATCCCTTTATTTTTATAAGTCCAAACTTACCATATACTACGTTTGCTATTTATGTTTTTTCTCCTAATCATGATGTAGTTTTGTATTTTCTGAATTTGTTATTATTAGGTCCAGGCCAATTATTTATTACCAGGCCTAGACTTCTGGACTGTATTAATAGTCCATTATGTGTGATTGGGCTTCTGGAACCCAGTATATACAAGTATCACCATTTGAAGACCCAAGAGTGAACTTAGTCGAATCTGGGCCTATGTTCTCGACAGGCCCAGAATAAATGGATGAAACGAGAAACATACTTGTAATTTCAACATAAAACTCAAACGAAAGTTCTTCAAACAACAGAATAGACCAATATGATTCATATTTTTCAAAAGGCCCCAGATTACATGTCAGTCAATACTAATTACAAATTCTAATAATTGATTAAACGCTAACAAGAATTTGACACGAACACTTTCACTTCAAGTACTTAAGCAATAACTATAATACTAATTATGAACTTATTTTTTGTCTAATTTTATTTTAAAGGAAGACGTATTGAAATGTTAGCTGAACAGGCTTGTATTATTATCGATTACATAATTCTAACTTATATTATTGTTAAATGAGACTGATAATAAAGCACTTTTAACTTATCTACTTATTTCTCTTTTTCTGAACTAATTATTCAAAATTCAGGACTTGATTAACATAGGTAATTAGTTACCAGTTCATGTATTTATATCAGTTTCATAGATGAATTAGTTTTAGTGTTAACCTATTTCGAATTTAGATTAAATGATAGCTATTTCTAATTCTGTATTACTACTATACTATCTACTCTATTTTTCATCTCGACTTCATATAAGTGTTAGTTATTACAATCCATCCTAACTAATTACAATTGTTCTAAGAGATATTAATTACAAAATGAAAGGAAAACAGAGGTAAAATCATCCAAAAAAGCTCATATGATTTCATTCCTTCAAACAATGTGCGATTACATCTTCAGAAATGAGAGTGTACATGATTCAAAGAGCAATCTATGAGTCTAGGTTTGAGGATGAAGAATAGTCAGTAAAATAGAAGCAATAGAGCAGAAAACAGAACAACAAACAGAATCCCAAATATAACAATCCAGCAAATCAACAAGTAGAATCGAAGAGCTCAAGCAGAATCCAAAAGAATTGATAAATAATAGACTCCAGTAGGAACTCGCAGATTAATACCCAAAGCAATCAACTAATAATTTCAGAGCTGAAATCATTGTAATAATGCAGAATCTCTTTTTTAATTCGAAAGTCTGGACCCTTTGTAAAATACAGAATCTTCAACCCTTTTTCAGAATGTAAAACTTAGAACCCTTTTTCAGATATTCGAATTCTAACCCCTTTTTTAGGCTTACTAGAAGCCTATTTATAGACTAGTTTTGGGATGAAATTGGGGGGGGGGGATTTTAAATAAGTTATTCCCAATCCCCTCCCCTTATTCTTTTAATTATTTACACTTTAGTTCCCTGAATTTGTGTCGAGATGCCTTCCAGCCCTTGCTAGAAGGTTCTAGGCAATTCTTTGGTGTTCTATTAGGGGTATTTTACTAGGTTACCCTCACTTGCTAAGTTTTATTTCAATATTTCCTTTTCATTATGCCCAATTTACCCTTTATTTTGTAGGAAATCACATGAATACTAGGCACTAAAGTCATTTCTAACCCTATCGGCTCTATTAAATCCGCAATAATGCCATTTATTGTTTCCTGTTATACCCTTACTGTTTTTCTTATTTACCCGACCTACTAAGGTTTGGCAGATTAGGGTTTAAGACTTATTTAACTAATGACCAATTTTATAATGTTTTAAGACTTAGCCAGTTTTAGACCCCAATTCCCTTTTAAATTTTGACCACATTTAACACTTAAAGCCTTATTTAACATGTAACCCATTATTAACACAAGTCAACTAATCAGAGATAAGTTTTCAAAACTAACCACTTAAAAACATAACCAATTCATATAAGGGATAGCCATTTTAACAAACAGACTTAGTTATTTCAGAAATAGCCACACATATTTTAGCTTTCAGAACTAACCACAAATCTTTACAGCTATAACCAAAATCGCAAAACATCAAAGATTCAAAATGGTCTCACAGATGAATCAAATTACAAATATAGCCAATTCATGTTATTTTGCACACATAGCCTTAATCATAAATCAATTTCCAATCAATTAGAACTCAGAGAGAAATTTTGATAATGGTTGAATCCCAATTAATCAAAGCTTAACTTTGGACAAGGCATGATGAACAAACACATAAACAAGCCTATTTAACCATGATTCATTCGTAATACACATTAGGAAACCTAATAATGCTATAACAGATTTAGGCATGTATAACGGAATAGTGATAGATCTTAAGCATGTAAAAAATACAGGCTCATAAGAAAATCAAGAACAGATCAAAGAGAAAACATTTTTCAGAAGACAGACAAAGAAAGAGAAAATGGGTTGTAAAACTTAGCTTTTTCCAAGGCTTTCTTTCCCTTTTCTTTTCATTCTTTCTTTTCTTTCTTTCCTTCTTCTTTATTTCTTCTTTTTCTTTATTTATTTTCTAGAATCAAAAGTTCTGAAGACTCTTAGTCTTCCGACTGTTGGATTTTTCCGATGGGGGCTTCTTTTTGAGATTTGGTGGGTAAGAGGGTGGTCTGGTGTAACGACCCTGTCACGCCCCAAATCGAGGGACATGACCGGCGCCTGACCGGGTTGCCCCAGTCAAGCGGACCTGGGTGCCTTTCATTCCCACGCGTTACCCCTGTGATGACTGTTTCTCTTTAACCAAATATATTACTAATCATAATTGATTTCACATTAAACAAATAAAATGATACGAGTGATTCATTAACAAGATTTCAACTTTTACAACGCCCGACATAACACCTTATATATATAAGACTGGAGTCCCACGGTTTACATGTCTACAGAGCCTCTAGGATACAAAAGGGAAATACAATACTTGCCGGTAACAAGGCTCGGCTATACCTTTCAAAACCAAAATGAAATCCAAACCGAAGTGGCAAAATCCACACAAGGCCCCGAGGAAGAAAGGGGCTCACCAAGACGGGCAGTGGAAGGAGAAGAATACTACTGCCGACGAGCTGAAGTGCCTGCTACTGATCCACCTACAATCATGACACGAATGTAGCGCCCCGGCAAAAGGGACGTCAGTACACTTAAATTGTACTGGTATGTATGGACAAACTTTGTCCCAAGTAAACTCAAGCCATTAAATTACATCAACAATCAATTAAGCCAACCAACCATGTTTCCACATTTTCCTCATTTCAAATAATTCTCACACAAAGCACTTTCCACGATCAACCAATTTAACAATAACCAATCAATCACGTAAAACACAAGTAGTCAAACAAAGGGGCAATCAGTGCCCCACAGGTTGCAAACTCTCCTGCTGTCTCCTTTCACAATTTCACATTATTGATTTATGTATCAATTTTCAATAGCGATTTCGATCGCTTTCCATCCTTATTGCCCCCGACCACCCTTATTACCTCGGCCACCCTTATCACCCCAACCCACACCTTATTTCACCACGTTGCGGCGCGCAACACGACCCCGCCTTACGGTTGAAAACACAACAATTTCAAACAGCAGATAAGGTACTACACACAATTTCAACAAGTTCAAATAAGCAACTTGCACATTGTTTCATGTTCTCAATTACTTCTCAAGCCAATATCACAACCAAGTTACAATGTTTCCACATTCAATAATATTCACACATGTATATTCAACAATTTTCCATAATTCAAGTGTTTCATCTCTTTCCACAATAAACCAATTCTCAAGTGTTTCGATTTCTTTTCCACAAGATGCCATATAGGCCATCATAATCATTATTCACAAATTCTTTACCCAATTCAACTCTCATTTACCTTTCGGTTCATATTTCTTACCACAACACTCATAGTTCAACAACAACATCAATTAATCACATACAATTTCTCAAATCAACACATGCCAAACAATTTTACACATAAGGGCGATTTCACAAGAATCAAAATTAGCCATACATACCTGGTGATGAGTTTTCTTCCTACTTTATGATTACCCAAGATATCCTACTCTTGCCAACCTTGTTCTTGAAGACTCTTACTTCTACTCACTTCTTTTTACTAGAAATCAAGTTAAATAATCATGCATGAGTGTAAAAATTCTATTTTTAAAAGCTATTATATGAAAACCTCTCTTTACCCAATTAAAACTGAAAATCAAAGAAAATAGTTAGGGTTTTTACCTTGAAAATATTGGGGAAGTTGAATCCTTGCCCTAGAATCCCTTGGAATTAAGTAGTTGAAACAATCCTTGAAGATGAAGAACTTCTCTCTCTAAAAACCCTCTCTTCTCTCTCTAATTTTGGTGAGATGATATGATAAAATGAAGAAGAAAGGTGTTATATTAAAGAAGAGATCGGGTCAAAATGTTACAAAATCTGGGCCGGGGTCAAATATGCGGTCACTATGCGACCGCAGAATCAACATGCGGTCCGCATAGTGGAAATACAATACTTGCCGGTAACAAGGCTCCGGAACGATTTGCGGTCACTATGCGGACCGCATGTTGATTCTGCGGTCGCAAAAGTGCACCGCAGATTGACATGCGATCGCATATCGACCGCACATTGGACACAATTTTGGGCAACTCTTTGGAACGATTTGCGGTCACTATGCGGACCGCATATTGATTCTGCGGTCGCAAAAGTGCACCGCAGATTGACATTTTTCTGGAAAACATTTTATTTTACATTTTGAAACTTAAATCACTACCAAGGGTCCGAACCGCGGCGAGCAAGCTCGCCGCGAAGAATTTTACGCATTCCTAACACATCATTCGGACCATGGCACTACATCTACTAGGTTTTATGCACAAAAATTTCACGGGGCCTTACATCCTCCCCCCCTTAAGATCATTCGTCCTCGAATGAGGATTTTGAAATAAATGAGTTTTGAAAGACATGATATGTAAGCTATCAAAATTTTGACTAACTCTTATATTTTTAGAAAAATTTCGCCAGAGTTTCCTTTGTATTATGGACATATCCACCTGTCAGAGGGCCCCCGAAACACATCACCAACAACAATATACAACAACAACACTATTCACAACTGGTATACACCTTCTTACCTCAACGAATGCACATATTCTATCACATTGTTACAATTGCACATAAACTAGTCACTTCAATGAATTCTTACCTTATTTAACCATTTTAACACACCATGTACGCTTAGCAAATCATTACCAATCTACACTTACTATTAGTTGTTTATTAAACACGTAAATCTTTATAAGGCTTTCATTTATCAAGAACGGTTCAAGTGACCCAAGGTAACAACACATCTAACTCATTACAAATAAAGGAGACTTACTAATACTAAGAGGGAAACAACTTAGGCAAGATGACAACTACTAGGAGTAGGAGGGTCACCTAATTTCTTCTAGGCTTGATCAAACAAATGGGGGTACTTTTCTTTCATCTCTTTTTCTGCTTCCCATGTGGCCTCCTCAACTTGTTGACTTCGCCACAATACTTTAACGGAGGCAACTTCCTTATTTCTCAACTTACGGACTTGCCTATCAAGAATGGTGACCGGAACTTCTTCATATGACAAATCTTCATTAACCTCTATAGTTTCAACTGGCATGATGGTGGATGGATCTCCAATCACTTTCTTCAACATGGACACATGGAATACCGGGTGCACTGCTGACATCTCAGGAGGCAACTCTAGCCTATAAGCAACTTGACCAATCCTTTGAACGATCCGATATGGCCCGACATACCTAGGACTCAATTTTCCTTTCTTCCCGAATCGCATGACTCCCTTCATAGGAGATACCCTCAAGAACACCCAATCATCGACTTGAAACTCCAAATCCCTTCGACGAACGTCTGCATAGGACTTTTGACGACTCCGTGCTGTTTTCATTCTCTCCTGAATAACTTTGACCTTTTCCATAGCTTCGTACACCATATCTGGTCCTAGCAATTCCGCTTCACCTACCTCAAACCACCCGATTGGCGATCTACATCTTCTCCCGTACAATGCCTCAAACGGGGCCATTTGAATGCTAGCATGATAGCTGTTATTGTAAGCAAATTCTATCAGTGGCAAGTGTTCATCCCAATTACTTTTAAAATCTAAGACACAAGCCCGTAACATATCTTCAAGCGTCTGAATGGTCCGCTCGGCCTGTCCATCGGTCTGTGGATGGAAAGCTGTGCTGAGATTCACCCGAGTTCCCAAACCTTGCTGAAACTTCTTCCAAAAGTTAGCGGTGAACTGAGCCCCGCGATCCTGAGATGATAGAAAGTGGAGTGCCATGAAGCCTTACTATCTCCTTGATGTACAATCTTGCATATTGCTCCGCGGTATCAGTGGACTTGACAGGCAGGAAGTGAGCTGATTTGGTGAGTCGATCCACTATCACCCATATTGAGTCAAACTTACGCTGAGTGCGAGGTAACCCCACCACGAAATCCATATTGATCATCTCCCATTTCCACCTTGGTATTTCTATAAGCTGAGTTAATCCACCGGGCCGTTGATGCTCGGCCTTCACTTGTTGACGGTTCGGACATTTAGCTACAAAGCCTGCCACATCCCTTTTCATACCGTTCCACCAATAAATCTCCTTGAGATCGTGATACATTTTCGTTGAACCAGGGTGCACAGAATACCGGGAAGTATGAGCCTCTGCCATCACTCTTTCCCGAAGCTCGTCCACATCCGGAACACATAGCCTATCTTGACACCGCAATACACCATCTTCGATGCTGAGTACAAATGCTGAGGTCTTGTCATTCATGACTGCTTCCTTCACCCGAACCAATGCTGGATCCATGAACTGTTTTTCCTTGATTTCCGCGACCAACGATGACTCTGCTCCATTATGCACCAAGATATCCCCCTCATCTGACGCCGAGATACGAACCCCCAAACTGGCTAATTGGTAAACCTCTCGAGCCAGGTGTCTCCGATCTACACCCAAATGAGCCAAACTACCCATGGATTTCCGACTAAGAGCGTCAGCTACCACATTTGCTTTCCCTGGATGGTACAATATGTCCATATCATAGTCCTTGAGTAATTCTAACCACCGCCGTTGTCTCAGATTCAGCTCTTTCTGCTTGAACAAATACTGGAGGCTCTTGTGGTCTGAAAACACATCTACATGAACTCCATAAAGATAGTGCCGCCATATTTTCAAAGCAAACACAACAACTGCAAGTTCCAAATCATGCGTCGGATAATTCTTCTCATGGTTCTTGAGTTGTCTGGAAGCATAAGCTATAACCTTTCCGTGCTGCATCAATACACATCCCAAACCGACTGTGGAGGCATCACAATAGACTACAAATCCCTCTGTGCCTTTTGGCAAGGCCAATACTGGTGCCGAGGTCAATCTTGACTTCAATTCTTGGAAACTTTTCTCACATGCTTCGGACCACTGGAACTTAACTGCTTTCTGCGTCAATTTAGTCAATGGGGAGGCGAGGGTTGAGAATCCCTCTACAAACCTCCGATAGTACCGTGCCAGACCCAAAAAGCTGCGAATCTCTGTCGGGGTCGTGGGTCTAGGCCAATCTTTCACTGCCGCAATCTTCTGAGGATCCACCATAATTCCCTCACTGGAAATAACATGCCCTAGAAAAGCTACGGACTCCAACCAAAACTCACATTTTGAGAACTTGGCATACAATTGATGCTGAAGAAGGGTCTGCAATGCTGCTCTGAGGTGAACGGCATGATCTTTCCTGCTCCGAGAGTAGATGAGAATATCGTCAATGAATACAATCACAAAGGAATCTAGGAATGGCTTGAAAACCCGATTCATAAGGTCCATGAAAGCTGCTGGGGCATTGGTTAGCCCAAAAGACATGACCAAAAACTCGAAGTGACCATAACGAGTTCCGAAGGCGGTCTTAGGAATATCCTGCTCCCTGATTTTCAACTGGTGGTACCCGGACCGTAAATCAATTTTTGAGAAGAACTTTGCTCCCTGCAATTGGTCAAACAAATCATCCACTCGAGGCAAAGGATATTTATTCTTGATGGTGACTTTGTTGAGCTGCCGATAATCATTACACATTCGAAGTGACCCATCCTTCTTTCTGACAAAGAGAACCGGAGCACCCCATGGTGACACACTCGGTCGTATGAACCCTTTCTTTAATAAATCCCTCAGCTGCTCCTTTAACTCCCTTAACTCTGCTGGCGCCATTCTGTATGGTGGAATGGATATTGGCTGAGTATCTGGCATTACATCGATCCCGAAATCAATCTCCCTATCCGGCGGGATGCTTGGAAGCTCATCTGGAAACACTTCAGGAAATTCATTCACAATTGGCACGGACTCGAGGATAGGCACATCCGAGGTGGTGTCCGTTACCCGAACCAGGTGATAGATACACCCCTTCTTAATCATCTTCGAAGCCTTAAGGTAGGAAATAAACCTACCCCTTGGCACTACACCATTTCCTCTCCATTCAATAACTGGCTCGTTAGGGAACTCGAGCCTCGTAACTCTCGTTCGACAGTCAAGTTTGGCAAAGCACGAATAGAGCCAATCCATCCCCATAATTACATCAAAATCTACCATCCCAAGATCAATAAGATCGGCTGTGGTATCACGACCACCCACCGTAACAACACAATTCCTATAGACTCGTGAGGCCGTAATAGAATCACCAATAGGTGTCGACACAGAGAACGGCTCATGAAGCCGTTCGGGTTCTATCCCAAAACTTGAAGCAATGAATGGAGTAACATAAGACAAGGAGGACCCTGGATCAATAAGGGCATAGCAATCAATAGTCTGAACAGACATGATACCTGTAACAACATCTGGAGAAGCCTCGGCATTTTGGCGGCCACTCAATGCATAGAATCGGCTAGGTCCACCCCTACCCTAAGCTCCACCCCTAGCTGCACCACGCCCTGCTACTGCTGGAGTACGCGCTGATGATGTAGCAGCTGAAGAACCGGATGACTGAGCAGATCCCCTACCTATACCCTGACGGGGTGCACGGCAGTCCCGCTGAATATGACCTCTCACCCCGCACCCGAAGCACACCGGAAGGTCAAGGTAGCAAGTTTCTGTATGAAATCTCCCACACTTGGGGCATGTAGGTCTCCCCTGCTGCTGGGATCTCACCCCAGGATGACCAGACTGACGAGACCTCCTGCTGTCTGAACCAGGTCTCGAGTAACTGCCCTGCTGATGATTGTGCACGGATGGCGGTGCACTCGCGGAGGACTGAGCATATGACTGGGATAGCCCTGATGACCCTTTCCTTGGAAGTGATCTCCCTGAATGACCCATTGACCGGGCCCTGCTGCTACTTTCTCTTTCTGCATGAATCTTCAATTTCCTGGCCTCTGTGACCTGAGCAAACCCCACGATCCTCCCATAGTTCATATCTGAGTGCAAACTGCTGTGGCGGCCTCATTCACTACCAAAGAGCTAAGGCCCTGAACAAACCGTCGAACCGGGCATCCATGGTCGACACTAAATGAGGAGCGTACTTGGACAACCTTACGAACTCCATGTGATACTCCCAAACACTCATACGCCTGTTTGAGAACCTCGAACTCGGTGGCACGGGCTGCCATTGCCTCGGCGGGTAAGAAGTGGTCCATAAATGCATCCACGAACTCGTCCCATCCGGCCGGAGGGCCCGCTTCCTCACGGGAATCCTCCCGCATTTCAAACCGTGAACGTGCCGCTCCCTTCGTCTGCAAGAGGCCAACTCTACCCCCTCATTATCCGTAGCCTTCATTACTCTAAGGGTCTTGTAGATCTCATCAAGGAATTCCTGTGGGTCGGCCTGCGGATCGGTGCACGAAAATTCCGGAGGGGCCGATCACAAGAGCGGTGGACTGCGGAGCCAAAGGAATCTCCCTGTCCGTCGGAGGATGCGGGGGCATCATGGGATCTCCGGGCCCTAGGCGGCCACTAGCTGTGTTAACATATGGATGGCTCCCCTAAGTTCTTCGTTAGAGATACCAGAGCCCGAAGCGGGAACTGTATCTGAGTCAGGAACACTGGCAGGAGGAATGGTGGCATCCTCTGCCGCAGCTGAAATAGGGACACTTGGGTTTTGAACAGATGGGCCAGGCAAATTCGGGACCGGTGGGTCATTCTCTCCCACGGCATCGGGTACATGATTAACAGCTGCACTTGGGCCGGCATTGGCCCTAAGGCCGAGTCTAGCCTTCTTCTTAGGTGCCATATTCTGAAAATTTGGGAACAAGGCACGAATTAGACACGGATATCTCCACATTGCATTTTACCGCACGATATAGATTAACAAAGAAGTAGGTAATTTCCTAAATGCCCGTGTAGCCCCCTACTTATATGATGTGGTCGACAACACACCTATAAGAAGGGCACTACTAGACACGGCTCCGAGACATCCTAGGACACTTTAAAACCTTAAGCTCGGATACCAAGTTTGTCACGCCCCAAATCGAGGGACATGACCGGCGCCTGACCGGGTTGCCCCAGTCAAGCGGACCTGGGTGCCTTTCATTCCCACGCGTTACCCCTGTGATGATTGTTTCTCTTTAACCAAATATATTACTAATCATAATTGATTTCACATTAAACAAATAAAATGATACGAGTGATTCATTAACAAGATTTCAACTTTTACAACGCCCGACATAACACCTTATATATATAAGACGGGAGTCCCACAGTTTACATGTCTACAGAGCCTCTAGGATACAAAAGGGAAATACAATACTTGCCGGTAACAAGGCTCCGGCTATACCTTTCAAAACCAAAATGAAATCCAAACCGAAGTGGCAAAATCCACACAAGGCCCCGAGGAAGAAAGGGGCTCACCAAGACGGGCAGTGGAAGGAGAAGAATACTACTGCCGACGAGCTGAAGTGCCTGCTACTGATCCACCTACAATCATGACACGAATGTAGCGCCCCGGCAAAAGGGACGTCAGTACACTTAAATTGTACTGGTATGTATGGACAAACTTTGTCCCAAGTAAACTCAAGCCATTAAATTACATCAACAATCAATTAAGCCAACCAACCATGTTTCCACATTTTCCTCATTTCAAATAATTCTCACACAAAGCACTTTCCACGATCAACCAATTTAACAATAACCAATCAATCACGTAAAACACAAGTAGTCAAACAAAGGGGCAATCAGAGTGCCCCACAGGTTGCAAACTCTCCTGTTGTCTCCTTTCACAATTTCACATTATTGATTTATGTATCAATTTTCAATAGCGATTTCGATCGCTTTCCATCCTTATTGCCCCTGACCACCCTTATTACCTCGGCCACCCTTATCACCCCAACCCACACCTTATTTCACCACGTCGCGGCGCGCGACACGACCCCGCCTTACAGTTGAAAACACAACAATTTCAAACAGCAGATAAGGTACTACACACAATTTCAACAAGTTCAAATAAGCAACTTGCACATTGTTTCATGTTCTCAATTACTTCTCAAGCCAATATCACAACCAAGTTACAATGTTTCCACATTCAATAATATTCACACATGTATATTCAACAATTTTCCATAATTCAAGTGTTTCATCTCTTTCCACAATAAACCAATTCTCAAGTGTTTCGATTTCTTTTCCACAAGGTGCCATATAGGCCATCATAATCATTATTCACAAATTCTTTACCCAATTCAACTCTCATTTACCTTTCGGTTCATATTTCTTACCACAACACTCATAGTTCAACAACAACATCAATTAATCACATACAATTTCTCAAATCAACACATGCCAAACAATTTTACACATAAGGGCGATTTCACAAGAATCAAAATTAGCCATACATACCTGGTGATGAGTTTTCTTCCTACTTTATGATTACCCAAGATATCCTACTCTTGCCAACCTTGTTCTTGAAGACTCTTACTTCTACTCACTTCTTTTTACTAGAAATCAAGTTAAATAATCATGCATGAGTGTAAAAATTCTATTTTTAAAAGCTATTATATGAAAACCTCTCTTTACCCAATTAAAACTGAAAATCAAAGAAAATAGTTAGGGTTTTTACCTTGAAAATATTGGGGAAGTTGAATCCTTGCCCTAGAATCCCTTGGAATTAAGTAGTTGAAACAATCCTTGAAGATGAAGAACTTCTCTCTCTAAAAACCCTCTCTTCTCTCTCTAATTTTGGTGAGATGATATGATAAAATGAAGAAGAAAGGTGTTATATTAAAGAAGAGATCGGGTCAAAATGTTACAAAATCTGGGCCGGGGTCAAATATGCGGTCACTATGCGACCGCAGAATCAACATGCGGTCCGCATAGTGGCCGCAGAATGGCTCAAAAATTACGCAGGCTCCTGGAACGATTTGCGGTCACTATGCGGACCGCATGTTGATTCTGCGGTCGCAAAAGTGCACCGCAGATTGACATGCGATCGCATATCGACCGCACATTGGACACAATTTTGGGCAACTCTTTGGAACGATTTGCGGTCACTATGCGGACCGCATATTGATTCTGCGGTCGCAAAAGTGCACCGCAGATTGACATTTTTCTGGAAAACATTTTATTCTACATTTTGAAACTTAAATCACTACCAAGGGTCCGAACCGCGGCGAGCAAGCTCGCCGCGAAGAATTTTACGCATTCCTAACACATCATTCGGACCATGGCACTACATCTACTAGGTTTTATGCACAAAAATTTCACGGGGCCTTACAGACCCAACCGGTCGTTTTGAGATACAGCGCGTCATTCAGCAGTTTGAGGCCATGAGCAACTTCATCTCAAGTATATTGACTTGTGTGTATGGTCAGAATTAAAATTCAAGAAGTTTGGAGTCAAATTTAAATGAAAATTCTTATTTCCAAAGCTTAAAACTGAAGAAATGAACTAGGATTGGAATTTTGAGTATACAACCTCGGAATTTAGATTTGAAGGCTCCAACAGGTTCATATGATGATTTCGGACTTGGGCGTATGCCTGGATCGGGTTTTGGATAACCCGGGAGCGTTTTGGTGCATATTATGGAAGATAGCATTTTAGAAGAATTGCATCAATTTGGCTTAAAATGCATTTTTAGTGTTATTAATGTCCGTTTGGGATTCCGAGACTGGGAGTAGCTCCGTATGGTTATTCTGGATTTGGGAGCGCGATCGGAAGTGAATTCGGAGGTCCGTGGGTCATTTTGGAGTCGTTTGGCGAAAGATAGAAAATTGAAGGTTTTTGAGAAAATTTGACCGGAAGTGGAAATTTTGATATCGGACTCAAAACGAAAATCTTATGGTTCGGATAGCTTCGTTAGGTGATTTGGGACTTAGGAGTGTGTCCGGAATATTTTTGTGATGACCGGTGTAGAATTAAGCTTGAATTAGCAAGGTTAGTATTTTTGGCGAATCCGAACGATAGGTGAGATTTTGATCCGGGGGTCGGAATGGAATTCCGATAACTTCTGTAGCTTCGTTATGTGATTTTGGATATGTCTGCAAATTTTCAGGTCATTCGGATGTCGTTTGGTCGGGTTTGTGATTGAATGTTGATTTCGAAAGTTTAGATGAAAACTTAGGCTTGAATCCGCTATAATTCAATGTTTTCCGTGTTTAAGGACATGTTTTTATGATTGGAACAAGTTTGAATAACGTTATAGGATGTATTGGTATTTTTGATTGAGGTCCGGGGGGCCTCGGGGTGATTTCGGATGGCTAACGGGAATTTTTGAGTTGAAAAATGCAGCAGAAAAATTGCAGAGAAATTTTGTTCTATGCGATCGCAATGCTCTGATGCGATCGCATAGTGTTAGCTACAGTGCCCGGAAATTTTGTTCTATGCGATCGCAATGCTCTGATGCGATCGCATAGTGTTAGCTACAGTACCCAGGATTTTGTTCTATGCGATCGCATAGTGTTAGCTACAGTACCCAGGATTTTGTTCTATGCGATCGCAATGCTCTGATGCGATCGCATAGTGTTAGCTACAGTACCCAGGATTTTGTTCTATGCAATCGCATAGGCTTAGCTACAATGCCCGGCAAATTTGTTCTATGCGATCGCAATGCTCTAATGCGATCGCATAGTGTTAGCTACAGTACCCGGACAGAATGTTAAAAACATTTCAGTCGCGAAACCAACTCATTTTCCACCATTTTTGGTCATTCTTGAGAGCTTTTGGACGGGAATTGAAGGGATTTCGACGGGGAATCGTTGGAGGTAAGTTTTATGAGTTAAATACATGTTTTTATACAAGAATCATCCATGGAATTCATGAATTTATAGCTAAAAATCAAGAAAATAGGGCTTGGAGCAAAAACCTTAAATTTGGGATTTGAAGGACCATTTGTGGTCCGAATTGGGAGTTCTTGGTATGTACGGACTCGTGACGAGACGAGGATTCCGAAAATCTAAATTTCAGAATTTTTCGTGACGTGGGCCCCGGGCTCGGGTTTTGCGAATTTTGTGATTTTGAGTATTTTTCGAGTTCTTTCGATTGGGTTATGTCCCATTAGCATATTATAAAGTATTACTTATGATTTTGGATAGATTGGACCTGTGGAGGCCGGCATTCGTGGCAAGAGAGAGTTGTCTCTTAGCGGTTTTGTACCGGAATCGAGGTAAGTGTTTGTTCTATCCTAGCTTGAGGGAATAGGATTATGTGTTATGTGTTATGTGATCGAGTGCGGTGTATGGGCTGTGGTGACGAGCATCCATACACTGGCGTCTAGTATGACCGTGAGTCGTTGGAAAATGATATTTTGAGATATATTACAGGTGAATTGTTATTGTTCTCCCTTGTTGGGACTTGTTGTGAAGATAATTGTTGATTGCCCTTGATGGGACGATTTATGAATTGTTGTTTCTTTCTCTGCCCTTAACTGTGATTGTTATTTGGGTGAGGAAGAGTGATAATGCACGAAGGGTGATGCCGTGCCATGTCTATTTATTTATGCACGAAGGTTAATGCCGTGCCATGTCTATTTATTTATGCACGAAGGTTAATGCCGTGCCATGTTTATTTATTGATTATGCACGAAGGATCATGCCGTGCCCCGTTATTGAACCATGTACGAAGGATCATGCCGTACTATGGATGTGAGGATGAGAGTAAAAGCACGAAGGGTGATGCCGTGTACTTTATTTGTTTATTTGGTGAGGATGAGAGTAAAAGCACGAAGGGTGATGCCGTGCAATTGCTTGCTATTCCTTGACTTGATATTACTTGTTTTTTTTCATTATATTTTATTTGGGTGATGCCGTGCAACTATTTGCCATTCCTTGACTTGATATTACTTGTGTTTTCTATTATACCTTGTTTTCTTTGTGAACTTATTTGATTGTTCTTTGGGTGAGGAAGAGTGATAATGCACGAAGGGTGATGCCGTGCCATGTTTATTTATTGATTATGCACGAAGGATCATGCCGTGCCCTGTTATTGAACCATGTACGAAGGATCATGCCGTACTATGGATGTGAGGATGAGAGTAAAAGCACGAAGGGTGATACCGTGCAACTGTTTGCTATTTCTTCAATTGATATTACTTGTGTTTACATTACACTTTGTTTTTCCTTGTGAAATTATTAACTGTGGTTAATTGTTGAATTCTTTAAGATATTCCTTATTGTGTTAATACTTGATTATTTCTTGTTATTTTGTGGTACACATATATATATATATATTGAATTGCACAGGTTTATGTGAGTGTCTGGTCCTAGGCTTGTCACTACTTCGCCGGGATAGGCCGGGCACTTACCAGCACATGGGGTCGGTTGTGCTGATGCTACACTTCTGTGCGTTTTTGCACAGGTCCAGGTTACGATCAGGAGCAGCAGCAGCAGTAAATAGATTGCGTGGGAGTTGATCACATTTGAGACCGAGGTAGCTTGCAGACGTCCGCAGGCCCGGCGTCTCTTTCTTTATTTATGTTAATTGCTGTAGTCTCATTGTTCCGAGACAAACAGAATTATGTTATATTTCTTTCAGACTTTTATGTGTAGTTTTCCATAGTAGTTTGTGAGTTGGTGACTCCACGTCTTGGGTAGAGGATTTCAGTATGATTTTCACCGTGTGATTTGTTATTCCGCATTTATTTAATTAAATTTTTGTTAAAAACAGGATAGTATGAATACAGTGGCTTGCCTAGCTACCACGAGTAGGCGCCATCACGATCCCGATGTTGGGGGAAAATCCGGGTCGTGACAAGTTGGTATCAAAGCTCTAGGTTCGTAGGAGTCACGGGACACAGACCGGTTACTTAGATTCTCGCTGATTGATACGGAGACGTCTGTATTTATCTACGAGGGGCTATGTAACTGTTTAGGAAACTCTTCAATTCTTTGAATTCCTTATCGTGCGCCATTTATTCAGTTGGAGCCTATGTCATATGTTCTTTTGCATCCACTCGTGTATTGAAATTGCACACTCGGTATCAAGTATGCGCCGACGGTTCGTGATGCTGCAGAGGGATTTCAAGGGAGTCAAGAATTTACTCAACTATTGTTACAGTGTGTCATCCATATCGATAATGCAAGAAATTGAGAGATCTTCAATTGTGCACATGAGGGTGCACTAGGTTCTGACATTCGGTTGATAGGTACGGTCTTGAGAAGGTTTACTTAACTGCCTAATCGCTACAGTAATGGTAGAATCACAAGGTGGATGTAGATCTAAAGATAGTTAGTGGTAATAAAGACTATATGGTTCATATGAGATATCTATTTAGCGAAGGATTCAGCCATCAGAGATACTGGGGGAAAGAGTGTAACTATCTTAAGAAGGACATGTACCAAACGAATGTCTTTGGTTGTCTTATGAGGAAGATGTACAAATGATAAAGGCTATTGTCATGGATTAGCAAGATGTATCTTAAGGCTTCGTGCCAAGTGAAAGGATTTCACTATCAACGATCAAATTATGGGTCATGTGTCATATCAGATTTGGCCTGCGATGTATTTAGGTGCTATTCAAAGAGTTCTTGAAAACTTGCGGATAGGCAAGAGTTGAGGCTCGTATGGTATGATGTTGGGACTTTTGATGTTCCTGTGTCCCTAATAAACTCTACATTTCATTATCAGCGGGGAAAAGCTTCGACAAAGGCTACATGGTGATTCGTAGGCGTGTGAGAATCACAGTATGTTTTAAGATGTCATTGGTAAAGAATGCTCGGTGCATGGAGCGGGATGAATGTTTGGTTGTATTGGAATGAGGTCATTGTAAGGCCCCGTAAAATTTTTGTGCATAAAACCTAGTAGATGTGGTGTCATGGTCCGAATAATGTGTTAGGAATGCGTAGAATTCTTCGCGGCGAGCTTGCGAGCCGCGGTTCGGACCCTTGGTAATGATTTAAGTTTCAAAAATGTAGAGAAATAATTTTTCCGAAAAAGTGTCAAATATGCGGTCAAGAATGCGACCGCGGAATCAACATGCGGACCGCATTCTGACCGCAAATCGTTCCAGAGAGTTTCCCAAAAATCTGTCAAATGTGCGGTCGATATGCGATCGCAAGTCAAATCTGCGGTGCATTTTGCGACCGCATATCAGACATGCGGTCCGCATAGTGACCGCATTCCTTAACAGAAACTGCTCAACTTTGAGGCCATTCTGCGGTCACTTTGCGGACCGCATGTGGATTCTGCGGTCGCATAGTGACCGCATATTCGACTCCGGCCCAGATTTTGTAACATTTTGACCCGATCTCTTCTTTAATATAACACACTTCTTCTTCATTTTATCATATTATCTTACCAAAAATTAGAGAGAGAAGAGAGGGTTTTTAGAGAGAGAAGTTCTTCATCTTCAAAGATTTGTTTCAACTACTTAATTCCAAGGATTCTAGGGCAAAGATTCAACATCCCCAATCTTTTCAAGGTAAAAACCCTAACTATTTTCTTTGATTTTCAGTTTTAAATTGGGTAAAGAGAGGTTTGCATATAATAGCTTTTGAAAATAGAATTTTTACACTCATACATGATTATTGAACTTGATTTCTAGTAAAAAGAAGTGAGTAGAAGTAAGAGTCTTCAAGAACAAGGTTGGCAAGAGTAAGATAGCTTGGGTAAGCATAAAGTAGGAAGTTAATGGAAGAAAACTCATCACCAGGTATGTATGGCTAATTTTGATTCTTGTGAAATCGCCCTTATGTGTAAAATTGTTTGGCATGTGTTGATTTGAGAAATCGTATGTGATTATTTGATGTTGTTATTGGATATTCAAAGTTGTTGTTGAACTATGAGTGTTGTGGTATGAAATATGAGCCGAAAGGTAAATGAGAGTTGAATTGGGTAAAGAATTTGTGAATAATGATTATGATGGCCTATATGGCACCTTGTGGAAAAGAAATCGAAACACTTGAGAATTGGTTTATTGTGGAAAAAGATGAAACACTTGGATTATGGAAAAATTGTTGAATATACATGTGTGAATATTCTTGAATGTGGAAACATTGTAACTTGGTTGTGATATTGGCTTGAGAAGTAATTGAGAACATGAAACAATGTGCAAGTTGCTTATTTGAACTTGTTGAAATTGTGTGTAGTACCTTATCTGCTGTTTGAAATTGTTGTGTTTTCAGCTGTAAGGCGGGGTCGTGTCGCGCGCCGCGACGTGGTGAAATAAGGTTTGGGTTGGGGTGATAAGGGTGGCCGAGGTAATAAGGGTGGTCGGGGGCAATAAGGATGGAAAGCGATCGAAATCGCTATTGAAAATTGATACATAAATCAATAATGTGAAATTGTGAAAGGAGACAGCAGGAGAGTTTGCAACCTGTGGGGCACTGATTGCCCCTTTGTTTGACTACTTGTGCTTTACGTGATTGATTGGTTATTGTTAAATTGGTTGATTGTAGAAAGTGCTTTGTGTTGAGAATTATTTGAAATAAGGAAAAATGTGGAAACATGGTTGGTCGGCTTAATTAATTGTTGATGTAATTTAATGGCTTGAGTTTACTTGGGACAAAGTTTGTCCATACATACCAGTACAATTCAAGTGTACTGACGTCCCTTTGCCGGGGACGCTACATTCGTGTTATGATTGTAGGTGGATCAGTAGCAGGCACTTCAGCTCATCGGCAGTAATATCCTTCTCCTTCCACTGCCCGTTTTGGTGAGCCCCTTTCTTCCTCGGGGCACAGTGTGGCTCATGCCACTTTTATTTCAGACTTTCTTTTGGATTTTGTAAGGTATAGCCGGGGCCTTGTTACCGGCAAGTATTGTATTCCCTTTTGTATCCTAGAGGCTCCGTAGACATGTAAACTGTGGGATTGTGGCCTATGTATATGTATGGGGCGTTGTAAATATAAATTATGAATTGTTAGTAAATAAATCACATGGTTATGTTTATGTATTGTGAAATCAGTCTTTATTGGTAAGATAATTGGTTAATGAGAAACAGGCAACACAGGGGTAACGCGTGGGAGTGAAAGGCACCCAGGTCCGCTTGACTGGGGCAACCCGGTCAGGCGCCGGTCATGTCCCTCGATTTGGGGCGTGACAGTCATACCCTATGGTGTCAGAGTGCTAATAGAGCACAGGTGGTTATCTTCGTTGGATCAAGTGAGTTGCAGTTGAATAATAGTAAATGACTTGAGAGAATGGTTCTAATGTGTTCGAGAGTCGTGTAATAGTGGCTTCGGGCTAAGTGGGAGAGTCCCACCGCTTATGATTGGGTCGCATGGTTAATTACCTATGTGAATTATGGATACTAGCGTATTATTGTGTTATTGCAACCACGGAAAAAGGGTCATGAGTGGTAATTTGAGTATATAAATTGTTGAATGCATGTTATGGTTAGCCTTACTGGCTCGTGTTCAAACTTGAGGAAAGATTCATGATTTATACCTCGTATAGGTGCAGGCTTCGCGGGAAATAGTTCCGCTGGGGGCTTTATCGAGAGGGTATTCATATGTTATAAAATTCAGTAGAGTTGATTGCGTACTCGGGCAAGTCAGGGCCGGATGATTCTCAATAGCGGTCCTAGTGAATTCAAGAGGTAAAGTGTGGTGTTTGATAATTTTGAGTCTATAATGTACAGTTGAGGCTCAAGCCTTTGAATCAACTTATGAAGAAAAGCACAAAAACAATCTATGATGTTTTGACTTGTGGTGTAGCATTTGAGAGGCGTGAAATGATAGTCATTCTTGAGATAGCATGGCCTCATGATTTAAGGTCACTCGGGGTAAGTCGGTTGGAATAAGTTAGGTATTGAAGGAAGATATTAACATTTCTAAGGCAATCAAGGATAACCTGGAAGGAAGTAGATTGATCAACCATAGTTGAGTTGGCGTATTGGTGTCAATGATCGGTTCATGCAACGTGATCGAATTATGCATGTGATTTGTGGCGGTGCATTTGAGACTTGTCGGCCGCAGTGATTGATGTTATTCTTAAGTATTCTTCTGTTAGGGCCTGTTATGAGTAGGCGGACCTCGGAAAGGGTTATGGTGGCTTAGACCACTACTTAGAGATTGGCATATTCAACGGTTATGAGAACTCGCCGTGTGTTGCTATAGTTCTCCTGAAATGAGTTAAATGGAAGGTCTTATGTGACGAAGTATTAGCCTATTGTCAGTTCTAGAGCTATGATGGAAATTGCGTCTATCGTATATCGGCACGTGAGGTGCGGTGAGTAGTATGAAATTTGAAGTAAGGACCAAGGTCACAGTTTGGTCAATGTATGTGATATAAAGAGCTCGGATGAGCAGGAAAGGAGTTTCAGTGTTTTGAGTAAGATGGGTATTAACATCCGTATCATTTGAGATCGGTGTTCTATGAGAAAGGCTTTGCATCCCGGTTAGGGACTCCTGATCACTTTTCAGTGTTAGTACAGCCGGTGGGTTGAATGTGGAGACCCGTTTAATTATTCGGAAGATGGTGGGAGCTTGACCCAAGAAGATTATATAGGTGTGACTTGTAGTCACTTGATTGATTATAAATTTAAACCAAGTATGAGGATTTTGGTAATATCATTCATTTGAGAATTTATACCTGGAGGACACTCTGCTTATTGGGTTATAGACCTGTGAAATACTATTGACTTAGCTTGGCACGACCAGGATAGACTTAAGGTCGGTGGATAGATTTAAATGTGGAAGTGAGCCTTGCGTCAGGCCGGTTATGTTTCTTCCAGAAATGCGCCCTTTATGGAGGGATAGTCGCGGTCTTATTTCGCGGTTAGTTAACTCATGTAAAGATACATTGCGCCGTATAAGTTGTGAGACGGCTTGGTAAATTCCTTATGTGTTGAGGTTCCGCTCAGCGGTGATGTTATATGAGCATGATGGCTCTTGAGACTCGGATCATATATCGCACCTCAGTTGTGCTTGAGTTTGTAGCCTATGGCGCTATGTATTTCCTTGTGACTGATATCATGCACCTTTGTGTGCTTATGATCGATATTCAGTATTTTGATGTGATGAGCTATTCAGCTCGACATATGATTCCTTGTGTGAGTTTATATTGTTGGGATCGGGTGGCACGCCGCCATGGTTATATTGTTGGGATCGGGTGGCACGCCGCCATGATTATATTGTTGGGATCGGGTGGCACGCCGCCATGGTTATATTGTTGGGATCGGGTTGCACGCCGCAACAATGTGATGTTTATTTCAGTGTCTATAATTGCTTTTAGGTGTTCTGTTTCCTATTTTCCGAGGAGGTCCATGTTAATGTGAGAGTTGGATAGTTCTCTCTAGTGTTCGCCTTCCTTTTGTTTCACGTACGAATTAGTGGCCTAATGACACATTGTGTCATCTTGTACGACTTTTGATTATGTTTGAGGTGGCTTATCGCCTGAGCAGATCGTATTGGGTGAGATGAGATTATGGGATTTGGGGTCGGTGCAAACTGATTTTATGAAGTATATTATAGAGGAAAATAACATTCTCCTGGTTTAGGACAAGGTAATGGATCTTGTTAGAAGTATAGACTGAATGATTTGTTGACTTGGCAACTAAATATGAATTCCTGCACATCCCTTCCGTTGTATCGGTGTTGTAAAAGCTAGAGAAAGACCCATGGAGGTCATGAGATGCAATGAGAGCATCAGATTTGTGGAATTTCGACTATTATATTTGAAGAAAATTATTGTGGTCTCATAAGTAAAGTGATGCAAAGTGTGAATTCAACAAAGTTATGCAGTCATGTATGGGTACAGCGTGTGAAGAATGATATTGTGGTCGTATGATGGAAACATGCTAGGCAGGAAATTTCGGATGTTGGAATTGGGTCTAATGGCTTATTTACTCGAATAAAGGAGTATGTCTATAGAGTTATCGAGCTAATGTGCTCAAATGAATTGCGGAAGCACAGGAAGTTGCATGATATGTTAAACCAGTAATTTCAGACTACTTCAGTGTAGTTCTTAGCACGTTTGAGGACGAACGTATGTTTAAGTGGGGGAGATTGTAACGACCCAACCGGTCGTTTTGAGATACAGCGCGTCATTCAGCAGTTTGAGGCCATGAGCAACTTCATCTCAAGTATATTGACTTGTGTGAATGGTCAGAATTAAAATTCAAGAAGTTTGGAGTCAAATTTAAATGAAAATTCTTATTTCCAAAGCTTAAAACTGAAGAAATGAACTAGGATTGGAATTTTGAGTATACAACCTCGGAATTTAGATTTGAAGGTTCCAACAGGTTCATATGATGATTTCGGACTTGGGCGTATGCCTGGATCGGGTTTTGGATAACCCGGGAGCGTTTTGGTGCATATTATGGAAGATAGCATTTTAGAAGAATTGCATCAATTTGGCTTAAAATGCATTTTTAGTGTTATTAATGTCCGTTTGGGATTCCGAGACTGGGAGTAGCTCCGTATGGTTATTCTGGATTTGGGAGCGCGATCGGAAGTGAATTCGGAGGTCCGTGGGTCATTTTGGAGTCGTTTGGCGAAAGATAGAAAATTAAAGGTTTTTGAGAAAATTTGACCGGAAGTGGAAATTTTGATATCGGACTCAAAACGAAAATCTTATGGTTCGGATAGCTTCGTTAGGTGATTTGGGACTTAGGAGTGTGTCCGGAATATTTTTGTGATGACCGGTGTAGAATTAAGCTTGAATTGGCAAGGTTAGTATTTTTGGCGAATCCGAACGATAGGTGAGATTTTGATCCGGGGGTCGGAATGGAATTCCGATAACTTCTGTAGCTTCGTTATGTGATTTTGGATATGTCTGCAAATTTTCAGGTCATTCGGATGTCGTTTGGTCGGGTTTGTGATTGAATGTTGATTTCGAAAGTTTAGATGAAAACTTAGGCTTGAATCCGCTATAATTCAATGTTTTCCGTGTTTAAGGACATGTTTTTATGATTGGAACAAGTTTGAATAACGTTATAGGATGTATTGGTATTTTTGATTGAGGTCCGGGGGGCCTCGGGGTGATTTCGGATGGCTAACGGGAATTTTTGAGTTGAAAAATGCAGCAGAAAAATTGCAGAGAAATTTTGTTCTATGCGATCGCAATGCTCTGATGCGATCGCATAGTGTTAGCTAGAGTACCCAGGATTTTGTTCTATGCGATCGCAATGCTCTGATGCGATCGCATAGTGTTAGCTACAGTGCCCGGAAATTTTGTTCTATGCGATCGCAATGCTCTGATGCGATCGCATAGTGTTAGCTACAGTGCCCGGAAATTTTGTTCTATGCGATCGCAATGCTCCTGATGCGATCGCATAGTGTTAGCTACAGTACCCAGGATTTTGTTCTATGCAATCGCATAGGCTTAGCTACAGTGCCCGGCAAATTTGTTCTATGCGATCGCAATGCTCTAATGCGATCGCATAGTGTTAGCTACAGTACCCTGACAGAATGTTAAAAACATTTCAATCGCGAAACCAACTCATTTTCCACCATTTTTGGTCATTCTTGAGAGCTTTTGGACGGGAATTGAAGGGATTTCGATGGGGAATCGTTGGAGGTAAGTTTTATGAGTTAAATACATGTTTTTATACAAGAATCATCCATGGAATTCATGAATTTATAGCTAAAAATCAAGAAAATAGGGCTTGGAGCAAAAACCTTAAATTTGGGATTTGAAGGACCATTTGTGGTCCGAATTGGGAGTTCTTGGTATGTACGGACTCGTGGCGAGACGAGGATTCCGAAAATCTAAATTTCAGAATTTTTCGTGACGTGGGCCCCGGGCTCGGGTTTTGCGAATTTCGTGATTTTGAGTATTTTTCGAGTTCTTTCGATTGGGTTATGTCCCATTAGCATATTATAAAGTATTACTTATGATTTTGGATAGATTGGACCTGTGGAGGCCGGCATTCGTGGCAAGAGAGAGTTGTCTCTTAGCGGTTTTGTACCGGAATCGAGGTAAGTGTTTGTTCTATCCTAGCTTGAGGGAATAGGATTATGTGTTATGTGTTATGTGATCGAGTGCGGTGTATGGGCTGTGGTGACGAGCATCCATACACTGGCGTCTAGTATGACCGTGAGTCGTTGGAAAATGATATTTTGAGATATATTACAGGTGAATTGTTATTGTTCTCCCTTGTTGGGACTTGTTGTGAAGATAATTGTTGATTGCCCTTGATGGGACGATTTATGAATTGCTTGTTTCTTTCTCTGCCCTTAACTGTGATTGTTATTTGGGTGAGGAAGAGTGATAATGCACGAAGGGTGATGCCGTGCCATGTCTATTTATTTATGCACGAAGGTTAATGCCGTGCCATGTCTATTTATTTATGCACGAAGGTTAATGCCGTGCCATGTTTATTTATTGATTATGCACGAAGGATCATGCCGTGCCCTGTTATTGAACCATGTACGAAGGATCATGCCGTACTATGGATGTGAGGATGAGAGTAAAAGCACGAAGGGTGATGCCGTGTACTTTATTTGTTTATTTGGTGAGGATGAGAGTAAAAGCACGAAGGGTGATGCCGTGCAATTGCTTGCTATTCCTTGACTTGATATTACTTGTTTTTTTTCATTATATTTTATTTGGGTGATGCCGTGCAACTATTTGCCATTCCTTGACTTGATATTACTTGTGTTTTCTATTATACCTTGTTTTCTTTGTGAACTTATTTGATTGTTCTTTGGGTGAGGAAGAGTGATAATGCACGAAGGGTGATGCCGTGCCATGTTTATTTATTGATTATGCACGAAGGATCATGCCGTGCCCTGTTATTGAACCATGTACGAAGGATCATGCCGTACTATGGATGTGAGGATGAGAGTAAAAGCACGAAGGGTGATACCGTGCAACTGTTTGCTATTTCTTCAATTGATATTACTTGTGTTTACATTACACTTTGTTTTTCCTTGTGAAATTATTAACTGTGGTTAATTGTTGAATTCTTTAAGATATTCCTTATTGTGTTAATACTTGATTATTTCTTGTTATTTTGTGGTACACATATATATATATATTGAATTGCACAGGTTTATGTGAGTGTCTGGTCCTAGGCTTGTCACTACTTCGCCGGGATAGGCCAGGCACTTACCAGCACATGGGGTCGGTTGTGCTGATGCTACACTTCTGTGCGTTTTTGCACAGGTCCAGGTTACGATCAGGAGCAGCAGCAGCAGTAAATAGATTGCGTGGGAGTTGATCACATTTGAGACCGAGGTAGCTTGCGGACGTCCGCAGGCCCGGCGTCTCTTTCTCTATTTATGTTAATAGCTGTAGTCTCGTTGTTCCGAGACAAACAGTATTATGTTATATTTCCTTCAGACTTTTATGTGTAGTATTTTCGTGAGTTGGTGACTCCACGTCTTGGGTAGAGGATTTCAGTATGATTTTCATCTTGTAATTAGTTATTTCTATTTCGATAAAGTATTCCGCATTTATTTAATTAAAATTGTGTTAAAAACAGGATAGTATGAATACGGTGGCTTGCCTAGCTACCACGAGTAGGCGCCATCACGATCCCGATGTTGGGGGAAAATCCGGGTCGTGACAAGTTGCAGCTCAATTGGTGAGAGGTGAGGGAGTAAAATCCCTGAAAAGCCTTGGGTCTTAGGTTCGATTCCCAGTAGCTGCAGCTATGCGTGGAATGCTCCTATACCCAAGGGTAACAATTCCTTAGGCTGCGTGTCACTGCTGTGTGTTCGGTGGCACGGCCGGCACCGCCGCCGCTGTGTGTTCGGCGGGGTGTTACAATAACAGGACTCACTTTTGTTTAACACATTCACAATTATCGGTGCCGGCCGTGCCACCGAACACACAGCAGTGACACGCAGCCTAAGGAATTGTTACCCCTGGGTATAGGAGCATTCCACGCATAGCTGCAGCTACTGGGAATCGAACCTAAGACCCAAGGCTTTTCAGGGATTTTACTCCCGTAACTGTCTTAGGAGCTGCTCAATTGGTGAGAGGTGAGGGAGTAAAATCCCTGAAAAGCCTTGGGTCTTAGGTTCGATTCCCAGTGGCTGCAGCTATGCGTGGAATGCTCCTATACCCAAGGGTAACAATTCCTTAGGCCTGCGTGTCCATGTGTGGCACGGCCGGCACCGCCGCTGCGAGGGGTCCATGTGTGGCCATAGGCGGGGTGTTACATCTGGGGCTTGGTTTAAAGGTTTTAAGGTGGGGGTTGTTTTTGGGTGCTCACCGAAGTAGGGTTCCGGCGAGCCTTTTTGCTATATTCGAACAGTTCCAGTTAGATTCGAGACCAACCACCTATATGAGGTGAAAGATCTCATCAAGGCGGTTCTATGGTGTTAAGCTTGAAGACTGGTTCATAGATTTGAGGTCGCCGGCTAGGGTTCCGGTGACCAAATTTTCAAGAAGAAAGGGGATCTTTTGGTTTTCTGGGGTTTTATGGTGGTTGTGGTGTTTGGTGGCTAGGGGTGAGGTGTTTGATGGCTGTTTGAGCTAGAGAAGACGGTGGTTTCAGGCCAGTCCGACCAGTCTCCATGTGAGGCTAAGGAAGAAGAAGGGTGAAGGTTTGAGGCGGCTAGGGTATCAATGGTTTGTAATATGTGTATGTAATGAATTGATTTGAACGGAGATTGAGATTTATATACCTCCTGATCTCGTGTGATCTTGGCCTTTGGATCAACTGAGATCAATGGCCAGGATTTCTCCCTTTAAAACGACATCGTTTAGTTACATGAGAGACAACCTCGTGTCCGTTAGATGTTTAAGCTTGGACGACTAGGATTATTTCGTTATACTGTGTCATTTTAACTCTTAATGAGATTCACTATCCTCCGTCTAATCATGGCCATGATTAGTTTCAAATACGGTGTCGTTTGGTTTTCAGTTGAGCCGCCTTGTCTGATCCGTTGGATTGATCTCATCAATGGTTAAGATTTAATTGGCCTATACGCTGTCCTTTGGCCAACGGCTTAGGCAGACCAACTGGTCTTTTGGGCCTATTACACGTTTGGGCTTATGTATTGTGTATATATTTTGTTGCACAGCCCAATTTGTATTACATTTTTGTATTTTTCTTGTATTTTAATTATTTTGTGATATATTCTTCTGTATTTCATTTTTCTCCTTTGTATTTATTTTCAATTGTCATATTTCTTTTATTTTACTATTTTCCTGATTTTCTGGTATTTTATGATATTTTTGCCATTTTCTTTTATTTTTTCCGGTATTTGTTATTTTTGTTGGTTTTTTCTAACTTTTCATATTTTTGTGATATTTTATAATTGATTCCTTGTAATTTTAATTTCAAAATTTATTTTAAAAACAAACACACAAGTATTTGAATTAAAATACACAATTGCACATCAAGAACTATTTTTGTATTTATTTGTATATTATATTGGAATTTATTTGCTTAGGGCAAAAATCATGTGCTCACAGCTGCCCCTCTTTGCTTGGGAACACGAAGAGTTTCATTGCAAAGACAAGTGAGCAGTAATGAGAGATTTTTTCCCACTAGCATATTTCGTAAGAAGCATTTTGAAAATCTTTTGACCTCGCCCTGCTTTAGAGGTTGCCTACATATCCTGGGCTAAACAGGAATCAAGTCAGTGTAGTTCGGGAAGGTCTAGTAGTTTGAAACTACCAAGACTTGATGTTGCTGTTATAATCATTGACTAACTCCTTATTACACCGGGATAAAATAAGAACAAAGAAGCTATTCTAAGCTATGATCTTATGAATTACAATAAAATCCTATCTATGTCTTGTCTTCTTGCATTGTCTTGCTTTTCCATATCACATGTTGCTCTTTATTCGCATCCTTCCTTTTTTTGTGTGGATTTTTTGATTATTTCTTGTTTCTGATATACTACTTCCATCCCCTTGTGTGACTTCAAAATGTAATTCTTGCTTCCCGGTCAATACCTGTTTAAAACAAAAACAAAGAAACTTTTTCCTCTGCCCCAGTGTGAGGCTTTTCATGTGTTATGGTGTTAGAAAAACAATTAAAAATATAAAAAGTATTCCCTTGTTATACAGGTGGGCGCCTGAACATAAATTAAAATGCTGAAAAGTTTCGCCTTGTTATACAGGTGGGCGCCTGAACAGAAATTAAAATGCTGAAAAGTATTCCCTCATTATCCAAGTGGGCGCCTGAATAGAAATTAAAATGCTGAAAAATATTCCCTCATTATCCAGGTGGGTACCTGAACATAAATTAAAATGCTGAAAAGTATTCCCTCATTATGCAGGTGGGCGCCTGAACAAAAATTAAAAAATGCTGAAAAGTATTCCCTCGTTATACAGGTGGGCGCCTGAAAAAAAATTAAAATGCCGAAAGTATTCATGTTATACAGGTGGGCGCCTGAACAGAAATTAAAATGCTGAAAAGTATTCCCTTGTTATATAGGTGGGCGCCTGATGCATGAAACTAAAATGCAGAAAAATATTCCCTCGTTATTTAGATGGGCGCCTGATGCATGAAATGAAAATGCCGAAAATTATTCCCTCATTATCTAAGTGGGCACCTGATGCATGAAACGAAAATGTAGAAAAATATTCCCTCGTTATCTAGGTGGGCGCCTGATGCATGAAATAAAAATGTGGAAAAATATTCCCTCGTTATCCAGGTGGGCGCCTGATGCATGAAATGAAAATGCAGAAAAATATTCCCTCATTATCCAGGTGGGCGCCTGATGCATGAAATGAAATTACAGAAAAGTATTCCCAAATTATCCATGAAATGCAAATGTAGAAAAATATTCCCGCATTATCCAGGTGGACGCCTGATGCATGAAATGCAAATGTAGAAAAATATTCCCTCATTATCCAGGTGGGCGCCTGATGCATTTATATTCCCTCATTATCCAGGTGGGCGCCTGATGCATGAAATGAAAAATGCAGAAAAATATTCCCTCATTATCCAGGTGGGCGCCTGATGCATGAAATGAAAAATGCAGAAAAATATTCCCTCGTTATCCAGGTGGGCGCATGATGCATGAAATGAAAAAATGCAGAAAAATATTCCCTTATTATCCAGGTGGGCGCCTGATGCATGAAATTAAAATGCAGAAAAATATTCCCTCGTTATCCAGGTGGGCGCCTGATGCATGAAATGAAAAAATGCAGAAAACTATTCCCTCAGTTTGATAACTGGGGTGTGAATTTTGAAAAGACAATACCTCCCTTGTTGTTCGGGTATGTTTCCTGATAACTGAGTGAGTCCTCCTCTGCGGATTTCCCCTTTTATTACTGTTTTTCTTTTTTGATGTTTTCCTCCCACCTTGGTCACATTCACTTTAAAGTGATTAGTGAGTATTTGAATGTTTTGTCCCTGTCTAAATTAGTGAAGAATCTTATTAGTTATAAAATGATGGTTAGCAATTGACATTCTTGTTGGCCCTGCTTCCATCGTCCGCCTCTTCTTATTTCATACTGCTTTACATTTCATTGCTAGATGTTCTTCAACTTTCTCTTGTAATCCTCTTTTGTTTTTTCTCCTTTTTTGTTTCTTTTCTTTTCATTTTCCTTCGGCCTTGAATGCCATCCCCCTTTTTTTTATTTTCTCTTTTCCTTTGACCCAGTGTTATTACGCCATTTAACATGAGAAGCTGGTAGTTAGCTTTCAACTGACAACTGGTTTTGATCAATGAAATGCAAAAATATGAATTTGAGGGGATAAGGGTATTTTGAAGTAAAGACAGAACTTATCTGGGTATGACGGCTGATTCCTTTGACCATGCCATGTATTTAAATACATACCGAGTCTATCCAATCGAATCGTTGTTGTCTTAGTTTTATCTTTTCCTTCAACCCAAAAATTTCTTATTTTTTTGCTGTTTTTCTCCTTTCATCAAAATATTCCTCACTTTCGCCTTATGGTGCCCGTTAGGGTTTTTACCAATAAGACTCTCTCATTTTTATTTTTACTCTCATCTCACATTCACCTTATGGTGCCTGTTAGGGTTTTCACCAATAAGACTCTCTCATTTTTATTATTATTTTTTCTCATCTCACATTCGCCTTATGGTGCCTGTTAGGGTTTTCACCAATAAGACTCTCTCATTTTTATTTTTTCTTCTCATCTCACATCCACCTTATGGTGCATGTTAGTGTTTTCACTAGTAAGACTCTTATTTTATTTTATTTTATTTATTTTTTTATTTTTTTTTCTCTCATCTCACATTCGTCTTATAGTGCCCGTTAGGGTTTTCACCAATAAGACTCTCTCATTTTTATTTTTTATTTATTTTGTTTCCAAACCTCCGGGTATTGTCCATGCCATGTTTCTCCTTATCCTTATTGTATCATCATTTTCTTGAAATTAATTAGAAGGTCTTTCTTTGGACTGTAATGTGGCTTTTGGATGGGTTTTAGAAAGAAAGGTATAAAGGCACAAAATTATATGACGGTTCAAAAATATTTACAACTCTCGGAATCATAAACATAACTTCTGCCCCAGTTTCAATATTTGGGGAATCTTGGACTTTATTTCTGTCGTGACTGAACCTCACTGAGGCTGCCTACGTACCCTTTCGGGATCAAGTCAAACGTAGTTCACACCCTAAGGTACAATCATCTTTTGACTTTTTCCCGATTGTTTGTATATATATATATATTTTTTTCATCCATCATTGTTCTTTCATTTTTTCATTTGCTTGTCCATAATTGATTCCGAGAGAGGGATATGAAAGAATAATGCAATAAGGCTCAACAGGGGTATCAATGGATAAAGTGTTTGGATAGAGAATAAAATGTCTTCATCATTTCAATTTCAAAATTATTACAAATACAATTGTACATATGAAAAAGGAATCATACGTAATCTCTCTTGACTACATCTGAGTTGATAACAGTCTCTACATATTTTCCTTCAACATTTGTTAAATATAAAGCTCCGTTGGACAATACCCGGGACACCATGAACGGTCCTTGCCAATTAGGTGCAAACTTTCCTTTTGCTTCGGCCCAGTGAGGCAAAATACGTCTTAGCACCAACTGTCCAACTTCGAATTTCCGTGGACGTACTTTTTTGTTGTATGCTTTGGCCATCCTCCGCTGATATAACTGTCCGTGGCAAACTACCTCTAGCCTTTTTTCATCAATCAAGCTCAATTGTTCTAGCCGAGCTTTTACCCATTCATCATCATCAATTTCAGCCTCAGCTATGATCCGAAGTGAAGGTATTTCAATTTCTGTTGGTATGAGTGCCTCTATTCCGTACACCAATGAGTAAGGTGTTGCGCCAATTGAAGTACGTACAATTGTACGATAACCTTCGAGAGCAAATAGTAGTTTTTCATGCCACCGTCTTGCTCTTCTACCATTTTCCTGTGAATCTTCTTAATATTCTTATTCGCAGCCTCCACTGCTCCATTTGCTTTAGGCCTATAAGGTGTAGAGTTAGGATTTTGAACTTTTGACATGTTTCTGCCATGAGACGACTATTTAGATTTGCTCCATTGCCTGTGATAATCACCTTAGAAATTCCAAAGCGACAAATGATATTTGTGTGCACGAAATCTACTACCGCCTTCTTTGTCACTTCTTTAGATGTCTTCGTCTCCACCCATTTAGTGAAATAATCAATTGCTACCAAGATAAATTTGTGCCCATTAGATGCTGCGGGCCTTATTGGTCCGATGGTATCCATGCCCCAGACGATGAATGGCCACGATGCTGACATTGTATGCAACTCATAGGGTGGGGAGTGAATCAAATCTCCGTGTATCTAACATTGATGGCATTTCCACACATATCTAATGCAATCACACTCCATGGTGAGCCAATAATATCTTGCTCTCAGTATTTTCTTTGCAAAAATATATCCGCTCATATGAGGTCCGCAAGCTCCTGCATGTACTTCAGCCATAATTGTGTCAGCTTGTTGTGCATCTATACATCTCAATAGCCCCAAATTTGGTGTTCTTTTATATACAACTCCTCCACTGAGGAAATATCCATTTGCTAATAGCCTTATAGCCCTTTTTCGGGTCCCCTGTTGCCTATTCTGGGTACAATTCTCTCCTCAAATATTCTCTGATATCATGATACCACGGCTCACCATCAAGTTCTTCTTCTACAACAAAATAATAAGCATTTTGATCACGAACTTGTATCTGTAGTGGATCTATGTAAGCTTTATCTGGATGGTGCAACATGGATGATAATGTGGCTAGAGAATCCGCTACTTCATTGTGCATTCATGGGATGTGCTTGAACTCTATAGATTGAAATCTCTGGGACAATTCATGCAGACACTGTCGATAATGTATCAGTTTCAAATCCATTGTCTCCTATTCTCCTGGAATATGATGTATCAAGAGATCCGAGTCACCCATGATCAAAATCTCTTGAACACCCATATCTATTGCCATTCTGAATCCCAATATGCATGCTTCATACCCGACCATGTTGTTAGTACAGAAAAATTGAAGATGAGCGGTAACAGGATAATGCTGACCTATTTTTGAAATGAGTACTGCTCCAATTCCGACTCCCTTATTGTTGACGGCCCCATCAAAATACTTTCTCCAACCTGGCTTATCATCTTGCTCTACTTCTTCAATATTCATAGTCTCCTCATCAGGAAAATATGTCTTTAATGGTTCATACTCAGCATCGACCGGATTTTCTTCCAAATGGTCAACAACTGCTTGTGCTTTCATTCCCGTATGAGTTACATAAATGATGTGAAACTCTGTAAGTAGAATATTCCATTTAGCGAGCCTTCCTGTGGGCATAGGCTTCTGGAATATACTTCAATGGGTCCAACCGAGATATCAGATAAGTAGTATAAGCTGGCAAGTAACTTCTGTGCAACCCATGTTAAAGCACAACATGTTCTTTCCAACTGAGTGTATTTTACCTCGTAAGATGTAAACTTCTTAATAAGATAATATATTTCTTGCTCTTCTTCCCCGTTTCATCGTGCTGTCTCAGTACACAGCCAAAAGAATTATCCAATACAGTCAGATAAAGGATCAGAGGTCATCCCGATTCTGGAGGAACCAATACAGGAGGATTAGCCAGATATTCCTTAATTTTGTCAAATGCTTCTTGACATTCATCAGTCCACTTCACCGCAACATCTTTCTTTAACAATTTGAAAATGGGCTCACAAGTCGATGTTAACTGAGCAATAAATCTGCTGATATAATTCAACCTGCCCAATAAACTCATCACTTCTTTCTTGTTCCTCAGCGGAGGCAAATTCTGGATTGCTTTTATCTTTGACAGATCTAATTCATACCACGCCGGCTTACTATGAATCCCAATAACTTTCCCGACGGCACCCCGAAAGCACACTTTGCTGGATTGAGCTTGAGATTATATCTTCGGAGCCTCTGGAATAATTTTCTTAAATCCTTGACATGGTCATATTGCTTTTTGGACTTGATAATGACATCTTCCACATATACTTCAATCTCTCGGTGTATCATGTCATGAAACATAGTGGTCATTGCCCTCATGTATGTAGCCCCGACATTCTTTAACCCAAACAGCATTACCCTGTAGCAATATGTTCCCCAAGATGTGATAAAGGCTGTCTTTTCTGCATCTTCTTCGTCCACCAAGATCTGATTATAACCCGCATAACAATCCACAAAAGAACCAATTTCATGCTTGGCGCAACTATCGATCAATATATGGATATTTGGCAATGGAAAATCATCCTTTGGACTAGCTTTATTGAGATCCCGATAATCAACGCACACCCTGGTTTTTCCATCCTTTTTTGGAACAGGCACAACATTAGCTAACCAGGTGGGATATTTAGTGACCCGTATGACCTCCGCCTCGAATTGCTTGTTAACTTCTTCTTTTATTTTCACATTGATGTCCGTTTTAAATTTCCTTAACTTTTGTTTTACTTGCCGGCATTCTGAATAAGTGGGCAATTTATGTACCACCAAATCAGTACTGAGCCTGGGCATGTCATCATAAGACCAAGCAAATATGTCCTTGTACTTATGTAACAACCTGATTAAATCTTCTCTGAGGGAATTCTCTAAATGCACACTAATATTTGTTTCTCGGACATTCTCCTCACTTCCCAAATTAATAGACTCCGTCTCATTCAAGTTCGGTTTGGGTTTTTCTTCATAATGACTCAAATCTTTACTAATTTTCATCTAGTACTTCTTCATCCTCATATTCCACTTCATTTCATTTTCAATTTCCTGTATAACTATTCGATTATCAAGACTGGACCGGGGATCCTTCATGCATGACATATCATTGGAATCAACAAATATTGAACTGTACAAAAGAAGAAAAATAAAATAAGGCAAAAATGGAGGAAGAAAAGAAATTGCATTTCATTGAATTTTCAAAAGGTAACAAGAGTTGGATACATTTGATTTTATGGTATATTGGGATTACAATGTTAAAACAAGACAATTTTGGGAAAGAAATATTAAAAGCTAACTACCACAACTCCCTCCTAATCGGAAGAGGAGTAGCTTCCCAGTTTTTTAGCATAGCGTGGGGTCCCACGAATTGAACATCCATTTTGCTTGTTCCTTCACCCGTCTCCAACACATTTACCTCTTCAAATAACCTTTCAAATCTTGCTAGAAGTTCTTCATCTGGTTTTATCTCAGCACAGTTTGGCATAACAGTTGCCAGACGTCTCTGTGTACCAGGCTTGACAAAGGAGTTGGTTAATTTTGGAATAGGTTTGGGGAGGGACCACCCTTTCTTCTTCAATTTCTTAGCTCTCTGGATATCAGCAATGGTTGGCTTAAAACCCAAGACAAAAGTATCAGTACTGCCTGAAAGATGGATCGACTGTGTTATACCTTGCAAAGTTACTCCTAAGCCTTTTCCCGGAGAAAACCCATTATTTATCATTTCTTTGGCGACCGTAACTGCTACAGGGGCCACCGTGGGTACTGGCATATTTTCTCCTTCAGATATTTCATTCACAACCACGGTGTCCATTACTTGGTACACCCATGGAACTTTATCCCCTTCAACTTCCTCAAATGGTGTAATAGCATTGCAAACATCGTCTTCCCCGTGTACTATTATTTCTTGTTTCTCCCACTCAAATTTTACCATTTGATGCAAAGATGATGGTACTGTTTTCGCAGCGTGGATCCACGGACGTCCTAACAGGAGGTTGTATGATACAATGACATCCAGCACTTGAAACTCCATAGTGAATTCCACTGGTCCAATAGTAAGCTCTAATATGATATCTCCTACGGTGTTCTTTCCTCCTCCATCAAAACCTCTTACACATACACTGTTCCGATGAATTCTCTCATGATTGACCTTCAACACCCAAAGTTGACAATGGGCAGATATTGGCACTTGACCCGTTGTCCACCAAAACATGGGTTACTATAGATTCTTCACATTTAACCGTGAGGTATAGTGCTTTATTATGCTCCGTCCCTTCCAATGGCAACTCGCTGTCAAAAAATGTTATTTTATTTGTCTCAAAGATCTTGTTTGTAATTTTCTCCAGATGACATACTTAAATCTTCTCCAGCACGTGGGCTTCATTTAGAATCTTCATCAATGCCTTCCTATGTTCATCAGAATGAATTAGCAGGGATAACAATAATATCTGCGCGGGCGTTTTTCTCAATTGGTCAACTATAGAATTGTCACGACCCGGATTCCCACCATCGGGATCATGATGGCGCCTACTCGTGGTAGCTAGGCAGGCCAATTTACTCACCATTTTTTTATTAATAAAAATCATCCTATTGTCAAATTAATAACAAGAATAATAATAATAACATAAACTGCGGAAGTCAACTTTCATAAATCTCAATATAAGTGTGAAATACTCAACATAAATCCTCTACCCAAGATGTGGAGTCACAAACTCACGAACTACTAAGAATAACTACACATAATGGTCTGAAAGAAAAATAATAACCGTCTGTCTCGAAACAATGAGACTATAGCAATAATGAAAACTATAGAAAGAGACGCCGGTCCTGCGGATGTCTGCAAGCTACCTCAGTCTCGAGAGTATGAAAATCCTGCTAATGAAACTATTGCTGCTAAAAACCTGGACCTGTGCAAGAACGCACAAAAATGTAGTATCAGCACAATCCAACCCCATGTGCTGGTAAGTGCCTGGCCTATCCCGGCGAAGTAATGACAAGCCTAGGACCAGACACTCACATAAAACTATGCAGTTCTATATACATATGTACCACAAAATAACAGAAATACTGAGCAACACAAATAGCAAGGGAGGGGGCATGCTAGGGGAGCATAATCGAATATACACAATTAATCTGTAAGGTAAAAACAAGTGCAACAAAACAGTTATCACAAAATAAGAAATTTAATAATTGCACGACATCACCCTTCGTGCTTTTACGCTCATCCTCACCAAATAATCAAATAAAAGTGCACGGCATCACCCTTCGCGCTTTTACTCTCATCCTCACCAAATAATCAAATAAAAGTGCACGACATCACCCTTTGTGCTTTTTCTATCATCCTCACCAAATAAGAAATAAAAGTGTACGACATCATCCTTCGTGCTTTTACTCTCATCCTCACCAAATAAGCAAATAAAAGTGCACGACATCACCCTTCATGCTTTTACTCTCATCCTCACATTCATGGCATGCCATGATCCTTCGTGCATGATTTAATTAACAATGGCGCGGAATGTTCCTTCGTGCATAAATAGTAAAACATGGCACATAATGATCCTTCGTGCCTAAATAGTAAAACATGGCACGGAATTATCCTTCGTGCGAACATAATTAAAAATGGCACGGCATCACCCTTCGTGCTTTATCACTCTTCCTCACCCAAACAACAGTCGCAATCAACGGGCAAGAAGAATGAGATAATCAATAAGTACCATCCCGACAAGGGAGTAACAACAGTCATAACAATATCCCGGCAAGGAAACAATAATAACAACACAACGAGATCCCGGCAAGGGAACAATAACACAACATTCACGACCCGGCAAGGGCTCAATAATATAACTTAGGTAAGTTTCATATTAGCTCACAACATGTATCAACAAATGACTCACGGTCATGCTAGACTCCGGTGTATAGATGCTTGTCACCACGCCTATAAACTGCACTCGATCATTTAGCAATTAGCAAGTTATTATACTCTACTCATATTCCCTCAAGCTAGGATAGATCAAATACTTACCTCGACGGTTTATAGTCCACTCAATCCTCAAGCAGTGCTTTTCATTTCGAATTTGGATCCAAATCAATTGTATCTATACATAATTTATTTAATATCATCAATTCTACTCAACAAACCAGCCCAATTGCCTAATTAAAGTATTTTTAACATGCTGTCCAAAATTTGTAAAACCGACCCCGGGCCCGCTTGGTAAAAAAAATCCAAAAATCATGCCAACGGATTCCTCATCTCTCCACGAGTCCGTACATATAAAGAACACCAAAATCAGAGTCTGTTTGACCCCTCAAATCGATCCCTAAAGGTCTCATAATTTCAGGCCCCAAAATCCTATTTTTCTACGGTTTTCATGAATTAAACAATGGGATTGTGATTTATAATCACCCATAAATGAGTTTTAATAATTAAATCGCTTACATCTGTGATACCCATTGATTTTCTCTCTTAAACATCGCCTCAGAAGCTTCTTCCCGTTTAAAAATTGGACGAAAACTCGAACTACTCATTATAGGTATACTGTTAACGCATTTTACTACTCCCAATGGATTCCTTGTGAAATGCTAATGAATTTAGGCTTTTGAATCACTCAATTTGACCTTATAATGAATGAGATATGTAAGTTTTAGGATTTGAAAATAGGGCAGATTTTTAATACGACGTCAGGGGCAATTTCGTTATTAACCTAAATATCTGGGCAACCTTAGTAAAATGGCCGTAAAATCCTCATACGATATCCAAATTCGATGATTTGCTTTGCTACGGGTCCGTAATTATGATGCGGATCTAATTCTTCATTCAAAATAGTAGTCAGAGCTTATTTGTTCAATATGATATCATTTACGCTTGAACAAACTACGCCGAAGTATAAGAAAAACGAGCACAACGCAACCCAAACCTATCCGAAACATGTCAAACGACGTCCTTCAATACCCTTTCTTTCTAGCCATGTCCAAACCCGCATTACGGTCCAAAGAAAGATATTTTGACCAATCTTCAAAACAGGCCGAGTTAGGCAAATAAGAGAAGTTTCATCGGGACATAACAATCCGATTCCCGGTAGAAAGTCTCTGATCTACAACAGAAGAAACATGAGAAAATCTTAGCGGTAACACCTCTAATCCCCAGCTAAAGAGAAACACAAATGAGAGAGTCTTAGCGGTGAAAACCTTCACAGGCACCATAAGGCGATGAAAGCTGAGAGAAAAATCAAAATGAGAGAGGCTTGATAGTGAAAACCCCTCGGGCACTACAAGTCGAACGAATATTGGAAATCAGATGGGAAAGCCCCAGGTGATGATTACAAAAGGCGGTTTAATGATGGAAGATAGGCTATATGTGCATATCATGTCCATTAGAGTTGGTATCCACGTTGGATAGGTTTACTTTATAATTTTTCTTTTTAGAGAGTCATCTTCCTTTTTGTCTTTTATTCTGTTTCCTTTTATCTTTCTCCTTTTTATCGAAAATTCCCCAATAGAGTGTTTGCAAGAAATGACTGCAAAATTTTCCATCAGCTTTCCAATTACGCAAGACGGGATTTTGATTGGTACACCCAAGTGGTATAAGTCAAGAAGGATCAAGCGCAAGGTCAGTGTCCAGAGGGATATTCCCCAGCAATAGGAAAATGACAATGGGATGGATTGGTGTCAATGAGGATATCTCAAGGAAGGTTAATAACCTCAAGGCCAAGGTTAATGAGACTCAAAGGTCAGGAAATGCCCATTCCTTAGATATGCCGCAAAAGAAGGGGAAATATCCCCAGCAGAAAGGTATTTCCAGTGACAAGGGTGAACAAAGAAAATGATTCACCAGTAAAACATGCAAGGTCTTCACGCATGGTCACTATCATAGGAATTTGGGTGGTCAGGATACCAGTAGAAAACCACGTGGAAAGACTCGCGAATAAAGAGTCGTCAAGGAAGGCGGGGAAGCAAGAAAGGAGAAAACTATCCTCAGCATGAATATCATCAAATGATAACATCCCCAGCAGGGTCTGACAATGTAACGCAGAGCAGGGAAAGAAGAGGAGAACCATCCCCGGCAGGAGCACCACAATCAGCCATCACATTTTAAAACTAACCGATTTTTTTTTTTGATTTGAAACAGGAAAAAGAGGGGTTGTTGGCAGAAAGGCATGCCACGAAGAAGATTCTCAAACCGGGGCAGAAAATTTTCTCCCGTTGCGAAAATTTTCTCCCGTTGCGAAAATTTTCTCGAAACCAAATACCCAGTTGGGGAAAAAAACCAGATAACGCAAGGAAATGATCTTTGAACCCGGTTATCCCCAGCAGCTTTGAAAGAAAGAAAACAACAAACTGTGATAGAGGAAATTATACCCCCAGCAGACAGGATAAAACGAGGAAGCTTGCGTTCAAAAAGGCAAGAGGCTGGTATCATCCCCAGCAATTCTCGGAAAAATGAATCACTGATTTCGAGATTTCCTCGGCAGCATTATATCCTACAAGTTTTTCAAGGGAGCAAAGCGCGAGTCCCGAAGGAGGTTTGGAAAGAGGAAAAAGGAAAAGGGATCCCCCGACAGTGTAATCCCCGGTTGATGACATTTCAATCCCCAGCGATCTCGGGAGAGAATAAAGGTTTTGAAGGAAGTAGAAAAGGAGGAAATAAAGAAGATTTCCCCAGCAGCATTATCCCCAGCTGGTAAGTAAACAATTCCAAAGATATCCCCAGCAGTCAAGAGAAAATAACACGACCCAGGAGGAAAACAATTCTGAAACAAGGTAATTCAGAAGAAAGGATGGCCCAAGAGGCAATGCAGGAAGAAGAAAGTGGTGCAGGAAGCAAATGAAGGCGACATGGATGGGATGGAGTTAGTGAGTTGATGTAGAAGTCAGGTGCCAGCCTGAAGAACGGAGTGGCGTTTTAATTTTCAAAAATATTCTTAAAGTCAGGTGCCCGCCTGAAGAATGGAGTGGCGTTTTAATTTTCAAAAAATATTGTTGAAGTCAGGTGCCCGCCTGAAGAATGGAGTGGCGTTTTAATTTTCAAAAATATTGTTGAAGTCAGGTGCCCGCCTGAAGAATGGAGTGGCGTTTTAATTTTCAAAAAAAAAATATTGTTAAAGTCAGGTGCCCGCCTGAAGAATGGAGTGGCGTTTTAATTTTCAAAATATATTTTTGAAGTCAGGTGCCCGCCTGAAGAATAGAGTGGCGTTTTAATTTTTCAAAAATATTGTTGAAGTCAGGGGCCCGCCTGAAGAGAGGAATGACGATTTATTTTCAAAAGATGTTGTTGAAGTTAGGAGCCCGCCTGAAGAGAGGAATGGCGTTTATTTTCAAAAGATGTTGTTGAAGTCGGGAGCCCGCCCGAAGAGAGGAATGGCGATTTATTTTCAAAAGTTGATGATTGAAGTCAGGAGCCCGCCTGAAGAGAGGAATGGCGATTTATTTTCAAAAGATGTTGTTGAAGTCAGGAGCCCGCCTGAAGAAAGGAATGGCGACTTATTTTCAAAAGATGTTGTTGAAGTCAGGAGCCTGCCTGAATAGAGGAATGGCGATTTATTTTCAAAAGATGTTGAAGTTAGGAGCCCGCCTGAAGAGAGGAATGACGTTTTATTTTCTATGTCGATGTTGAAGTCAGGAGCCCGCCTGAAGAGAGGAATGGTGTTTTATTTTCTAAGTTGATATTGAAGTCAGGAGCCCGCCTGAAGAGAGGAATGACGACTTATTTTCAAAAGATGTTGTTGAAGTCAGGAGCCCGCTTGAAAAGAGGAATGGCGTTGAATTTTCTAAGTTGATGTTGAAGTCAGGAGCCCGCCTGAAGAGAGGAATGGCGATTCATTTTCAAAAGATGTTGTTGTAGTCAGGAGCCCGCTTGAAGAGAGGAGTGGCGATCTATTTTCTAAGTTGATGTCGAAGTTAGGAGCCCGCCTGAAGAGAGGAATGGCGATTTATTTTCAAAATATGTTGTTGAAGTCAGGAGTCCGCCTGAAGAGAGGAATGGCGATTAATTTTTCAAAGTTGATGATTGAAGTCAGGAGCCCGCCTGAAGAGAGGAATGGCGATTCATTTTTCCAAGTTGATGTTGAAGTCAGGAGCCTGCCTGAAGAGCGCAATGGTGATTTATGTTCAAAAGATGTTGTTGAAGTCAGGAGCCCACCGGAAGAACGGAAAGGCATACCTTTTAATTCAAGAAGACAGTAGCCCACCAGGGGAGCAAAACGTTACGGCAAAATGTCCCCGGCAGGAATCCAAGTTCAAAATCAGAAGGAAGGCAACAAGGGTCAGAAAATATAGATTCAGACTTCGAAGGAAAATAGTTCAAAGATCACAAGGAAGGGACCAACGGTCGGAGTTCGGCAATCAAGATAGGCCGAAATATCAACTGTCAGAAGAGAAGAAGCATGTGAAGAAACATCAAAGCCAGCAGGATGGCAAGGAACATGACAAGATCAAGTTGAAAAAATGGATAAGAATTTGCAATACTGTAACTTAGTCTAGCTTCTTATTTTTCTTTTATCACGGTGTAATAAGGTGATCGGTAAGCAATGGTAGTAACAGCAACAACAGTGACAGTAAAACCACAGTTCCACGGTAGTCCCAGCTACCAAAATTTCGCGAACTACATTGACCTGATTCCTGTTTAGCCCGGGATATCTAGGAGGCCTTTTGAAGCAGAGGCTTGGTCAAAATTTTTCCAAAAAAAAAATGCTTCACACGGAGTGCTCAAGCGGGCAAAAGTCGCTCGTATACGCTCACTTATCTTTGCACAAAAACTCTTCGTGTTTACGCGCAAAGAGGGGCAGCTGTGAGCACGTGATGTTCGCCCTATATGAGAATTACTCCCAAAAATTCAAAATAAAATAGTTTTGTGTTGTGTGTGATTTTGTGGATTTTGTGTTATTTTATTTTTATTATTTGTATTTATCTGTGCGTGTTATTTGTTTAAAATTAATAAAAAATAAAATAAAATACAAAAAAAATATGTCACATTTGCATTTAGGATTTATTAAAAGTAATCAAGTTTACTTTACAAAAAATATATAAAATTAAAAAAAATATGTATTTTTGCATTTTTTAGGGTTTAATATCAAAATTGTGTGATTTATTTTTGAGTGATATTTGTTTGTGTGTGCTAATTACTAGTATAACTTAATTAGTATTCTTTTCTTTTTTTCTTTGTTTATTTTGTACTGGTTTTATTTGTTGTGATCATTTGTTTGTTCTGTCCGTTGATTTCAATTTCTTTGTTTTCATTTCTTCTCAGACGGACCCTTTATTTGGTCAATTTATCTCTATTCTTGTCTGTTGAGTATATGGTTTGGTGTAATCACTTTGTATGATTCATTCACTTAAGATCGTCAATTAGTTAATTCGGATAAATGACTTCTTGAAATCTGTTCGTTAAAGCTATATTCGATTAAATTCATAAGTCGATCATTTGTTATCGATCATATATATTATGGTCGAATAACATACGTCGTTGTTTAAACTCGCGAGTTTGTTGATTGAAATCCCGGGCAGTGGGTTATCATTGTTTTGAATTGTATTGATTTGGAGATTTTTTGATTTGTATTTTTTTGTTGATTGATATTGATTCTGAGTTAGCTACTGAATTGGATATAAATGTTTCTGTTTTTAATTTAGAATTTGAAAACCAACAACTAGGTGTCTAAAGGGTGCATTGCACATGAGAATGGGTAGTAAAGGCCTTTACAGCAGGATATGCATTCATGTTGAATCTCAGATGACTTTTTAAAATAAGAAAAGCCATGACTAGACAATCCTAAGTGGGACTGGCAGCACCTTTAAGTTTAAAAAATCAGAACATGGGTAGAGGGATTGCTTTATTAATTGTTTGAATGCTTTTAAGAGCTGGAGGGGAATCAAAATTAAGCTATAAGAAGGGGGCAGATTTTGGAGATTGAGGTACACACACATATAGGAGAGTAATAGCAGAACAACTTTTTACACACACACACCTTGAGAGAACAGACTCTTTTGAGCATAAAGACATAGATAGAGATACTGAGAGACTTTCAACATGAGGGTGATTTTTCTTGAACCATCAGTTATAAAGGTTAAAAGGCAGTGAGTCTAGGAGAGTGGAGAAAAGAGACAACAGTGTTAAAAACCTGACGGGAAGCTACTGTTTCATTGGGCATCTGTATTTCTATCTATGTCTAATAGCTAGTTTGCTCATATGAATCCATAGCTCGATTTCAGGGAGTTTTGTTAAGGTTTAAGACATCAAGTCAAAGCTAATTGGGTGTTGGTTGAAATGTTCTGATTGCATATTGGTTTTATAGATGGTTTGGTTCAATCCCAAGCTCATTCAAGATTATTCGAGTTGTTATAGCTTGGGTATTCTGGTTTCGTTTGGTTTTAAAATTCGATTGGATTTACTGTTGTTGGGATGTGGTTTGCTATTATTGTTGCTGTTATAAGCTGAAACTGCCTGTTGAATCATATCCTGTTGCTGTTGTTTATAGATCTAATGGATCTACCTTGATTTCAGGTACACATTCCTACCAATGTAAATTTTGTTGAAATGGAAATTAAACTGAATCTTTGTTAAAGTTGAAGTTGATTCCCTGTTTAAAAGTGTTACTCTATTGAATTTGATTGATTTGTTCGACCTTGATAATTGTATGTTGTAGTTGCGTCCAAATATCTAATTGGACTGAAATTTGTAAGTCATAACGGGACTGTTAGACTTTTATTACTTAACTGTAGTAGTATGTTTGGACTGTAATAGTTACATTGTTAAATTGAATCCTTGAATCGATATAGGTAGTTAATTTCAAAGCAGGTTTATATAATGTTGTCAATATAATTGGAATTGAGATTAGTAAAAATACAAATTGATTCAGACTGTGCTTCTACGTGCTGCCAGTATACAGATTTGGGGTTTTTTTGTATAATTGATATAGTTTAAGTTGTTAGTTAGAGAATTGACGAAATAATTAAACATATTTCATATGTATAAACAACAATTTTAGTGGCTTAACTTGAATAAGCTGTAAACCGGAACGATATCCAATACTTCGTAATCCATATAGGCTAATCAAGTGATTAAAATTGGAAATATATTCTAATGCTTTTAACATTTGAAGTGTGCTGTAGAATGAAAAATTCAAGAAAAGGTTTCATACAAAGGTATGTTGTGATCTGCTGTAAGATTTTCTAAATAATTGTTTAAAAACGATAACTGGATGTCTTTTGTTGAATTTGAATTGAAAAATGTGTTTATTATTTCTAAGGGATTAACGTTACTAGTTTTATAATAGCTTTTTGGATTGACCTTTTAAATAATAATGAGATGAGCCTCGTCAAATAAAAATACATAATCGCGGGGGCCCTCAAATAAATTGTGATGAAAAACTTAGACTCGGAAGGACCGTTTAGTGAATTTCACGGTCTTTCCAAAAGTTAATCAACACGATAGACTCTTTAGGCACGATTTGTAATAGTATACATTCTCAAATATGGGTGCACATTTATGTGACCCAAATCTAAAGCTCAACGAAATCGAAATGTGTCGGTAACCGCGGATACATTGATGTGACGTGGTTCGAGATACGTTTTTACAACGTTACAATTCTTTGTTAAAATAATTCTTATAATAATAATAATAATAATCAAAAGCAGTTAAAAGTTAAAATTTTCACATAAGTTGAAGCATGTTATAAAATCAGATAAATAAGCCAAATATGACAGTTGAGCGACCGTGCTAGAACCACGAAACTCGGGAATGCCTAATACCTTCTCCCGGGTTAATAGAATTACTTATCCGGATTTCTGGTTCGCGGACTGTTAAATAGAGTCAAACCTTTCCTCGATTCAGGATTCAAACTGGTGACTTGGGACACCATAAATCTCCCAAGTGGCGAATCTGAATCTCTTAATAAATAAATCCCGTTTCGATTGTCCTTGAATTGGAAAAAATCCTTTTACCGAGCCCTTCACGGGGCGCGGTTGCGCCAAAAGGAGGTGTGACAGCGCCCACCTAGATAATGAGGGAATATTTTTCTGCATTTTCATTTCATGCATCAGGCGCCCACCTGAATAATGAGGGAATATTTTTCTGCATTTTGCATTTCATGCATCAGGCTCCCATCTGGATAATGAGGGAATATTTTTCTGCATTTTCATTTCATGCATCAGGCGCCCACCTGGATAATGAGGGAATATTTTTCTGCATTTTTCATTTCATGCATCAGGCACCCACCTGGATAATGAGGGAATATTTTTCTGTATTTTAATTTCTGTTCTGGCGCCCAGCTGTATAACGAGGGAATACTTTTCAGCATTTTAATTTCTGCTCAGGCGCCCACTTGTATAACAAGGGAATACTTTTTAGCATTTTAATTTCTGCATCAGGCGCCCACCCGTATAACAAGGGAATACTTTTCAGCATTTTAATTTATGTTCAGGCGCCCACCTGTATAATGAGGGAATACTTTCAGCATTTTATTTTTTTTCTAATAGGAGTAACACCATAACACATGAAAAGCCTCACACTGGGGCAGAGGAAAAAGTTTTCTTTGTTTTTGTTTTTGTTTTAAACAGGTATCGACTTGGAAGCAAGAAGCACATTTTGAAGTCACACAAAGGGATGGAAACAGTATATCAGAGACAAGAAATAATCAAAAATCCACAAAAAAGAAGGATGCAAATAAAAGAGCAACATGTGATATGGAAAAGCAAGACAATGCAAGAAGACAAGACATAGATAGGATTTTACTGTAATTCATAAGATCATAGTTTAGAATAGCTTCTTTATTTTTATTTTTGTCCCGATGTAATAAAGATTAGTCAGTGATTATAGCATCAACAACAACAACAATAAGTTTTGGTAGTTTCAAACTACCAGACCTTCCCGAACTACACTGACCTGATTCCTGTTTAGCCCAGGATATGTAGGCAACCTCTGAAGCAGGGTGCGGTCAAAAAGTTTTCAAAATTCTTTTTATGGAATATGCCAGTCGGCAAAAATCTCTCATTACTGCTCACTTATCTTTGCACTGAAACTCTTCGTGTTCCCGAGCAAAGAGGGGCAGCTGTGAGCCCGTGATTTTTGCCCTAAGCAAACAAATTCCAATATAAATACAAAAATAGTTTTTGGTGTGCAATTGTGTGTTTTAATTGAAATACTTGTGTGTTTGTTTTTAAATAAGTTTGAATTTAAAATTACAAAGGAATCAATTAGAAAATATCACAAAAAATATGAAAAATTAGAAAAATCAACAAAAAAATACAAAATATCGGAAAAACAAAAGAAAATGGCAAAATATATCATAAAATACAAGAAAATCAAGAAAAATAGGAAAATAAAAGAAATATAATAATGGAAAATAAATACAAAAAGAGGAAAATGAAATACAGAAGAATATACCAAAAACAAATAATTAAAATACAAGAGAAAATACAAAAATACAATAACAATTTGGGCTAAAGTATAAAATACATAAAGCCCAAACGTGTAAAAGGCCCAAGAGACCAGCCTGTCCGCCTAAGCTAGTAACCAAATGACGACGTACAGGGTAATTTAATCTTAACCGTTGATGAAATCAATCCAACGGAACGGAAGAGGCATCTTAATTGAAAGCCGAACGACACCGTATTTGAAGTTAATCCTGGCCATCCAAAACAATGATCAGACGGATGTTTTTGAGTCTTGCTAGGAATTAAACGACGCAGTATAACAAAATGATCCTGGCCGTTCAAATCCAAAATCTAATGGACACGAGGCCATCTCTCACTTAACTGAGCTACACCGTTTTAAAAGAAGAAATCCTGGCCATTTGTCTCAGTTGATCCAAAGGCTAGGATCACACGAGATCAGGCGAGTATATAAGTGCAAAGTCTCTGTTCAAAATAATAGACACACACTTATTTTGTATAACACTAACCCTAGCCGCCTCGCCTCTCCCTTCTTCTTCCTTGGTCTCTCATGGAGACTGGCCGGACTGGCCTTGAAACTCCGCTGTCTCCGGCTCAAACAACCATCAAACATCTCACCCCTAACCTCCATACACCACAACAACCATAAAACCTTAGAAAACCAAAAGACACCCTTTCTTCTTGAAAATCCGGTCATCGGAACCCTAGCCGGCGACCTCCAACTATGAACCTGTCTTCAAGCTTCACACCATAGGACCCCTTTAAGGAGACCTTTCACCTCATCTAGGTGGCTGGTCTCGAACCTAGCCAGAACTATTTGAATATAGCAAAAAGGCACGCCGGAACCCTACTCCGGCGAGCACCCAAAACAAACCCTACCCCCAAAACCTCTGAACCAAGCCCCAAACCACCCCCTTACATCGCACCCTGATTCGCACAAAATAGCCGCCTTTTTTCATTTTTCTCTCCGTACAGGCGAAAAAAATCTACAATGCCCGCATCACACAAAAATGGACGGATCTTCGCCGTCCACCGGTGAAACCCCACCGGACCAGTCCCAAAATGTGCGTCCAATCAAGGCGCATCCACCCCTACAAATAGCTTCTCAAACAATTGCCCCAGCAGCTACGAATCAACAACGAGGACAAGCGATCACTGTAGCTCTCGATCACCTGGGGAGTTCAAAATTATCCCACTCAAAATCTGAGCCATCTTTAGAAAAACTAAACCGTGGAGATTGTTCCCCACATTAATCCATACCAACCATCCAAATTACAGCTAATTCCACCGTGGGAATTGCCATCGCTGAAGATTTCAGTGAATTCATAAAAATGGCGAATAGAGATTTAGAGGTCCAATTGGAAAAACAAAAGTACCAAAAGTTGCGCAATGATCACAGGAATGAAGTTCAATCATCAATTTCACATGGGTATCAACCACATAGGCCAATTTTGCAATTATCTCCCCCAGCTATCCCAATTGTGCGACCAACTTTCTTCTCAAACATGAGGCCAATTGGCAATCAAATACCAACGGCGATCTCTCATATGCCTCAAATGGTAATCCCAGGCCCAATTACAACTCAATTAGCTCAAGGATCATACCACGTTCACCAATCCAATAGTGTCCCCTGTCACGATTTGGCCGGAGAAGGTGCTCTGGGGATAATTGGTCTTCAAAACCAATGCCAATCTACTCAGCTTCCCCAGGTGACTGTTTCTATCCCTTCAAAACCAATTTTAAATTGCCCGATCTCATCGAATATCCAAAAAACTGCACATGCACACTGTTCACTAAATAGTGTTTGACCAATGTTAAACTTTAGTTCTCAGCAATATGTAGCTTAGGAGGGTGTGGATATCCCTCACACAACTTCAAACAAAGTGTTTAACCAAGTTTCAGGTGTCTCCAATGTGGGAATTGATCAAAATAGCCACATGTTAAAATCTGCAGACCACCAGGTGGTCGAGGGGTATGCTCAGGGGATAATTGATCTTCACACCCAATGCCAATTGACTCAAAATCCTCAGGTGAGCATTTTCAATGCAGCAACTTCAATTTTACAAGCCTCTAATTCCTTAAATATCCAAAAAACTATCTCTGAACACTGTTCCTATAAAAATGCTCGACCAATTGTCAGTGGTCAAACCAGTCAAAACCAAGGTGACCTATTGATTGGAGAACATGTCGTGGGTTCTTTCGATGGTGTTGGCCAGGTTCACACCATTTGGTTGAGGGACCTAAGAGTTATGGTACTCAAATTATCCTAGTTTTCCCTCAGGTTCCTATACCAGATGCACATGTGATCAACCAAATAGAAAAACCAACAACTGTTACCTCTATTTAGGCTATACAGGTTCCTGCATTTGCAAATAGCATTGCAAATGCACAATTACCTGCAGTAAAACCAAATGAGCCAATTCTACCCATTCCCCAACCCACAGACTTTAACAACAACCCTGCAATCCCTATGCAAACCATTGCCAAAATACCAGCCCCTCAACCAAAGATCCCATCTAACTTTGATAGACCAAATGACCCTAGAAGACAACCAAAAAACCAATCACAAAGTCATGACAGACCAAACACCCTCACAACATCACTTCCTACCACAAATTCTAGCTTACAGCCTAGTCAAATACCCAACAAAACAAAACAGCCTACCAACTAGGCTCCCCCACCTCCCACAGTCTCCCAATCATATGTAACCAGGCTTAGATCTAGGCATGAAGCTGAAATCAAGCCTATTTCTTTTACCCCTCCCAAAATTACCACTAAACAGGGCCAACCAGTCGTAGATTTAAAAAACGAGGACTACATGGTTAAGTTTGCAGATAGATGTAAATTTACCATAGTAGGCAAGTTCTCCTCCATAATTCCAAGAATGGAAACCATAAGAAAGAGCTTCATTGCCCAAACTGAGCTCAGAGGGGGTGTCAAAATTATCCACTTCAATGCAAGGACAGTTTATATTGATTTGGACAATGAATATGATTACTCTACAGTGTGAGGCAAATAGCACATGTTCATTCAGGGACAAATGATGAAGTTAGAAGCTTGGTCACCATCCTTCAAACCTAATGGGGACTCCCCTATAGTGCCAATTTGGGTAGTCATTCCTGAGCTCCCATGGCATTTATACTACATAGAGATCCTTACACCCCTCCTGTCACCCATTGGTAAAGCCTTGTATTTGGATATATCCTCTTTCCCAAAAACTAGAGGTAGTGTTGCCAAAGTTAAACTCCAAATTGACTTGACCAAAGAAAGGCCTCATCATGTCTGGTTGGGTTATGATGAGGACCAGGATGAAAATGGTGAAGGGGAATGGCTAGAGGTCCAATTTGATAGTGTGCCAGCCTTTTGCACACACTATAGACATCTAGGGCATTCAGAGTATTCTTGTGAGGTGAAACAAAGAGAAGAAGAGAAAAAGAAGAAAAGGGATCAAGAAGATAAGCCCAGCACTTCTAAAACCATGGAGGATCACGATGTCACCACACCAATCAGGGCAGACCAAAAGACCAATCAGAAGGAAACAGGGGCCAACATGCAACACCATGGATCAAAACAACAGGCTAAGACCAAAAACGTCCAGCAAGATCAAGGGGGCAAGCCAACCAAGGAGCAACACCAAAAAACAAGCATACAGGTACACAATGAAAAAGAAAGTGAAGATCAAGGATGGCAGGTTCAGCAAAAGAAACTATTCAAAAAAGTGGGCCAAAACAAAAATCAACAAGTTCATGTGACAAACCAATCACAAGAAGGTATGCCTCAACCAAATCAGCAGGTTTCAGGCTAAGACCTCTATCAATCCTCCAGCTCAACTGGAGAGGAGTGATGGTCCTGACATTTAGGATACCCCTATTCCCACTGTTCTTAATTTAATACCCCCTACTTCCCCTGTTTCTGCTGTAGTTACTGTAGGAAAGGAGATTGGTCTGGAGAGCCCTAGCTCTAGGAAAGAAGGGGATCCTATAGAGGAGGGTTTTCCTCATGCTTTGCATGAGTGTGCTGAGGCACATTGGACTGACCATAAGCTGGACCCAATTACCTCTACAAATTCTCAGGTTAATATCTTGAGCACTGATGATGATTCTGATTATCAGCATCAGGACAACGTCAAGAGACTAGCAAAAGGAAAAGCTCATATGCCCTCTGATTTCAACATTCAGCTCCCAAAGTCCAAAAATAACCCAGTCAAAAGAAAAGGAGAGCCCCGAGAATACAAAGTGCAGGGATATCCAGTAATGAGCCCCTTGATACCCCTATAGACTCACTTAATAGTTAGATTCCCAAACCCACCTCCACCCAAAAATCAGCTCCCTCTCCCCATTTTAAGGACTCCAATCCTATCCATTTACTTGTGCAATCTCCCTTGGATCCGACCCAGAAAATCTGTGCACAAATACCAACTCCAATAAGACCCTAAGCCACTCTTGAAGAATGCCGTTTGAACAGGTTCTCCCCTGAAATTGATGAATATAGACCTCTATTATCTGAAGATGAAAGGGACGAGGACATAGAGAATGATCAATTGAGTGAAGAATTTGAAGAGGAACACTATGATCTCTTGATCAATGTTGTTAATGGTCCTCCAGATCAGAAAGAAACAAGGTCTTCTCAAAGGTCTATTTTGAGACCATCACCAAGACTAACCAGGAGTAGAGCTGCTTCTCACAGTAGTTTCCCACCAAATCACAAAATCCCAACCACCTCTCTATGATTAGCACAATCACTTGGAATGTGAGAGGCATCAGAACTTCTGGTGCTCTTGAAAGGATGGTAACTCTCAAAAAGCTCCATAGACTTTCCCTAATTGCTGTCCTGGAACCTTTCCTGGATGACACACAGTTGAACCACTTCAAAATCCAATTAACCATGAATCATGCCACCTCTAACCCCAACAATAAAATTTGGATCTTCTGGGATCAAGACATCTCAGCCAACATTATAGATTCTGATGAACAACAGGTTACCATGGAAATAAGGCATGCTGAAGCTGCAGAACCTTTCATCCACTCTATCATATATGCAAAGTGCAAACCTGCACTAAGACACCCTCGCTGGGACACCTTGAGATCCAAATCAACCAATATATCCAGTGCATGGCATTTTATTGGGGACTTCAATATGATTGCATCCATGGAAGAAAAGATTGGAGGCCACCCCTATCAGATGAACAAGAGTTTGGACTTTATCAGTACAATTGAAGACTGTGGACTAACAGATTTGGGGTAGTATGGACCAAAATACACATGATGGAAGGGGACTTGGGGCCATAGTCTAGAAAAGACTTGATAGATGACTAGCTAATGATGAGTGGTTTTCCTCCTACTCTACAACCACTATCAACCATCTAGCCTTTGCTGGCTCAGATCATCCCCCCCTTCTGATGGAGATGAATGTTAGAAATGACCATGCTAAAAGGTATTTCAAATTTTTGAACTACTGGACGAAGAATGATACATTTATGCCACTGGTCCAGGAAGTATGGAATGCACCTTTTCAAGGCAATCCAATGTGGATTTTCCACCAAAAATCAAGGCCTTATGCTCTAGATTAAGTCAGTGGTCCAGGGATCAATATGGGGATGTCTTTCAGAAGGTCAAAGAATTTGAAAACAGAGTGAGAATTGCTGAAGAAAGATGGGCTCAAACCAACAATGAAACAGACAGGACAACTCTCAACGAATTGAATGCTCAATACATCAAGCATTTAAAATCTGAAGAGTCTGTTCTAAGGCGAAAAACTCAGCTCACTTGGTTTAAAGAAGGTGATGCTAATACTAAGTACTTCCACATCTTGATAAGAGGTAGGAGAAGGAAGCTGTTCATTCATAAGATCAAGAATGACAACAATGATTGGGTTCAGGGTGATGAGGCCATAGGTAAGGCTGCCTGTTATCACTTCCAGGAACTGTTCACTGACTAGGGTGGGGTTATAAGAGATGATCTCATTTCCTGCATATCAAGCATTGTTACTATAGAAGACAACGCTGCTCTCACCAAAAATCCTACCATTGATGAAGTCAATACAGTTGTATTCTCCATGAATCCAAACAGTGCTGCTGGTCATGATGGTTTAAATAGGAAATTCTATCAGCACTGCTGGGAAATCATCAAACATGACATTTCCAATGTGGTTAATGACTTTTTCTATTGTCAGTCTTTGACAAAACACATGACTCAGGCATGCCTAGTTCTCCTCCCAAAAGTTGAATTCCCAAACTCACTCTCTGAATATTGGCCAATTAGCCTGAGCAACTTTATCAATAAAATCATCTCCAAGCTCATCTGTGTTAGACTAGCCCCCATCCTACCCAATATCATATCTCCTAACCAATCTGGTTTCATAAAGGGCAGAAGTATTTCTGAAAACATAATGCTTGCTCAGGAGATAATACAAGGCATTAAAAAACCTAATGTAGGTGGGAATGTGGTGATCAAACTTGACATGGCAAAAGCTTATGATAGAGTCTCCTGGGCATATACTTGTATCATCATGAGAAGACTTGGCTTCAATGAGAGATTCATTGACATGGTATGGAGAACACTCTCAAACAACTGGTATTCTGTTATTGTCAATGGTTCAAGACATGGTTTCTTTCATTCCTCAAGAGGATTAAAACAAGGTGATCCCCTGGCACCAGCCCTATTCATTCTAGGTGAAGAACTCCTATCCAAAATGCTCAACACCCTAACCCATCATCAGTTTTTCAATGGTTTTTATTTGGAAAAAAGAGGTCCACAAGTCACCCACCTTAGCTTTGCTGATGATATCATCATATTCACATCTGGTGGTAGGAACTCTCTTAAAAAGATCATGGCCACCCTTCAAGCCTATGAACATACTTCTGGCCAATTGATAAACAAGCACAAAAGTAATTTCATGACCTCTCCTGCTGCATTTCAATCCACCATAAGGAGAATCCATCAGGTCACAGGATTCTCTAGAAGATAGTCCCCAATTACCTATCTTGGTTGCCCCCTTTACACTGGAAGGAAAAGAATCATTTATCTCAACCCTCTTGTCTCTAAAGTTGTTAGTAGAATAAGGGGATGGCATGGGAGAATCCTTTCATATGGGGGTAGAGCCACCCTAATCAAACATGTCCTCCAATCCCTCCCCATCCATCTACTCACTGTAGTCTCCCCTCCTAAGACTATGATGAAACAAATTAAGAAGCTAGCTGCTAATTTCTTCTGGGGTATGGATCATAATAAAAACAAGTACGATTGGGCCTCATGGCAAAATCTTGCTAAGCCACAAAATGAAGGGGGCATTGGCCTGAGAAACATAGAGGATGTCTCTAACTCTCTAGAGTTTAAATAGTGGTGGAATTTTAGAACCAAGGAGACATTGTGGAGCAAGTTTCTTTTGGCAAAATACTGCCAGAGATCTCACCCTGTATCTAAAAGATAGGACTCTGGCCAATCGCAGACCTGGAAGAAAATGATATCAAATAAAAAAGAAGTTGAGATTCACATCCAATGGCAACTATCATTAGGAAACACATCCTTTTGGTAAAACAATTGGCTAGATATAGGTCACCTAGCTCCTTTAAAAACAACATGAGGTAGACCTAATGACAAGCCAACAGGTTTCTTCTGGAATTCAGGAGCATGGGATGCACACAAACTTGCTAACCTTATCCCACCTCAAGTGGTTGAAATCATTCTCCAAACACCCATCTTCTTTGACCCCCAAACCCCCGACAAACCCCACTGGAAGCTCTCAACAGCAGGTAACTTTACAGCTGCTTCTGCATGGAATGAGGTAAGGAAGAAAAGTCCCATCTTATTCATGAACAAGAAGACCAGGCATAAACAAGTGCCCTTTAAAAGGTCTTTCTGCCTGTGGAGAGCAGTGAAAAACAAGCTTCCTACTGATGACAGAGTTGTAACATTTGGACCTCCATTAGTTCACAAATGTGTCTGCCGTAGAAGTCCTCATGCTGAAACTGTTAACCATCTCTTTAGCACAGGTCATTTTGCCAAAACCATCTAGAGAATATTTGCTGCCCCAATGGGTTTCCCCATCACTGAAATGCCCCTTAATACTCTTCTTCTTAAATGGTGGACTCAGAAATCAAATAATGAGGTTCATAAGCTTCTCATTGATACCCTACCAATCTTTATCTACTGGAATCTATGGAAGAACATATGTTCAGCAAAGTATGGTACAAAATGATCAGCTATGGCCAAGGTAGTTTACTCTGTAAGTTCTGATCTCCATACTTGGCGACCATAAATGCCACATCGCGAATCTTCTTGTGCGTATAACTCTTCTGTCTGGACTGGGCTGCACAGATTCTATACTAAATCACCTTGGCCTTTTCCATCGCATCTTTGACCATCTCCGTACCTAATAAACTGGCCTGGCCCGGCTCTAACCAACCCACCGGGTATCTGCATCTCCTACCACACAAGGCCTCATACGGTGCCATCAGTATGCTGGACTGGTAGCTGTTGTTATAAGCAAACTCCGCCAGAGGAAAGAAGTGATCCCATGACCCTTCAAACTCAATCATGCACGCACTGAGCATGTCCTCCAAAACCTGAATAGGTCGCTCAGACTGTCTATCCGTCTGGGGGTGAAATGTCGTGCTCAGTTCCACTCGAGTGCCTAACTCTTGCTGCACGGCCCTCAAGAACCGTGAAGTAAACTGAGTGCCTCTGTCTGAAATGATGGAAACTGGAATACCATGCAACCGAAATATCTCCCTAATATAGATATCTGCCAACCGCTTCGATGAATAAGTAGTGCACACAGGTATGAAATGGGCGGACTTGCTCAGCCGATCCACAATGACCGAAATAGAATCAAACTTCCTCACTGTCCGTGGAAGTACAGATACGAAGTCCATGGTGATGCGCTCTCACTTCCACTATGGGATCTCAATCTGCTGTAGCAACCGACACGGATGCTTGTGCTCATACTTCACCTGCTAGCAGTTGAGGCACCTAGAAACATAGTCAACTATATCCTTCTTCATCCGCCTCCACTAATAGTGCTGCCTCAAGTCCTAATACATATTCGTGGCACTTGGATGGATGGAATACCACGAGCTATAGGCCTCAACTAGAATCAACTCTCGAAGATCATCCACATTAGGCACACAAATACGCCCCTGCATCCTCATCACTCCATCATCCTCGATGGTAACATCTCGAGCATCACCACGTTGAACTCTATCCTGAAGAACAAGAAAATGAGGGTCATTAAGCTGCCGTGCCCTGATGCGATCAAATAGAGGAGACCGAGAAACCGCACTGGTCAAAACCTGGCTGGGCTCTGAAAGATCCAATCTAACAAACTGCCTGGCCAAGGCCTGAACATCTATCCACATAGGTCTCTCTGAGGCTGGTAGATAGGCCAAACTCACCAAACTCTCTGCCCGGCGACTCAAGGCATCGGCAACCACATTGGCCTTGCCCGATTGATAAAGAATAATAATATCATAGTCCTTTAACAACTCTAACCATTTCCTCTGACGCATATTAAGGTCCTTCTACTTAAGCAAGTGCTGCAAACTTTGATGATCAGTGTAAATCTCACAAGGAACCCCATACAAATAATGACGCCACATTTTCAAGGCGTGAACAGTAGAAGCTAACTCAAGATCGTGAATAGGGTAGTTCTTTTCATGCACCTAAAGCTGTCGGGATGCGTAGGCAATCACCCTACCATCCTGCATCAATACCGTCCCAAGTCCAACCCATGAGGCATCACAATAAACAATATAGGAACCCGAACCGGTAGGAAATATCAAGATTGGAGTCGAAGTCAAAGCTGTCAGCTTTTGGAAGCTCGCCTCACACTTCTTTGTCCACTGGAAAGGGGCACCTTTTTGGGTCAATCTGGTCTTAGGTGCTACGACCGAAGAGAACCCCTCCACAAAGCGACGGTAGTAACCTGCCAAACCAAGGAAACTATGAATCTCAATAGCTGAAGAGTGCCTGGGCCAACCCTGCACGGCCCTCCACCTTCCTCGGATCCACACGAATACCCTCGCTCGACACTACGTGGCGTAGGAATGCCCCTGAGCTCAGCCAATACTCACATTTAGAGAACTTTGCATATAATCGCTTCTCCTTCGTAGTTTGAAGCACTATCCTCAGGTGCTGCTCATGCTCTTCCCGACTTTGGGAATATACCAAAATATCATCAATAAAAACAATCACGAACGAATTAAGATATGGTCTGAATACGCTGTGCATCAAGTGCATGAAAGCTGTTGGGGCATTAGTCAGCCTGAAAGACATAATGAGGAACTCGTAATGGCCATACCGAGTCCTAAAGGCAATCTTCGGGATATCTGGTTCCTGAATCTTCAATTGATGATAACTAGAGCGCAAATCAATCTTGGAGAACACCTGTGCACTCTGTAGCTGATCAAATAAGTTATCAATACATGGAAAAGGATACCGGTTCTTCATTGTAACTTTGTTAAACTGGCAATAGTCAATGCACATACACATAGAACTATCCTTCTTCTTCAAAAACAACACAGGAGCACCCCAAGGTGAAACACTGGGTCGAATGAAACCCTTACCCAACAACTCCTATAACCGATACTTCAACTCCTTCAACTCAGGAGGAGCCATACGATATAGGGGAATGGAAATGGGCTGAGTGCCCGACAACAAATCAATACCAAAATCGATATCTCTATCGGGCAACATGCCCAGAAGATCAGCTGGAAACACATCGTAGAAATCACGTACACTGGGACTGAATCAATAGTATGGGTGTAAATACTAACATCCCTCATATAAGCTAGATAAGAAGAACACCCCTTGACACCTCATACGTTGAGCTTTAAGGAATGAAATAACCCGGCTGGGGGTGTGATCTAGAGTACAATACGTGGAATGCCTGGCATAGCAACGTCACAGTCTTGGCGTGACAATCAAGAATAGCACGATGGGGCGACAACCAGTCCATGCCAAGAATAATATGGAAGTCAACCATACCGAGCAACAAAAGATCATCCCTGCTCTTAAAACCACAAATAATGACCAAACACGACAGATACACACGGTCCACAACCAGAGAATCTCCCACAAGAGTAGAAACATAAACGGGGGCACTCAAAGAATCCCAAGGCACACCCAGATGTGAAGTAAAATAAGAGGACACATATCAAAAAGTAGAACAAGGATCAAATAGAACCGATGTCTCTCTGTGACTAGCCAAGATAATACCTGTCATGATAGAATCAGAGGCGACAACTGCGGCACGACCAGGAATAGCATAAAATCTGGCCCGGTCCCTCCCTCGAGGGTGGCCTCTATCATTCTGATCCTCACCCCTGGCTGGATGGGTAGGTAGAGTGGCAGCTGGAACTGGAACGATGACCAACTGACCCTGTGGAGCATACTGAGGTTGTGAAGTCTATGAAGGAGCAGCCCTCCCCCGTCTAGGGCACTTCCTAACTAGATGGTGAGTATCCCCGCACTCAGAACAAGCTCTAGGAGGGCAGTGGCTATGACTGACTAGGCCCGCTCCCGCTAGACTAACCCTTGGAGGTACCCCCAGCAGGAGCCGCGCTGGAATCTGGGGAGCATAGTAAGGCTCCTGAGGTGCTAGGGAAGCTGGAGTACCACCGGCTGCTAGGAATGCTGAATGAACTAGACGATCAGAATAACCCCTGCCATATCGACCTACTGCAGCAGTACGAGCACCAGAGAAATGACCCGACTCACGAGTCCTCTTGGCCTCCCTCTCTTCGCTCCCTAGTGAGCATACCCTCAATCCGTTTGCAAATACATACCGCCTGCTGATAAGGCACATCCATCTCTAGCTCCCTAGCCATGCTGGATCGGATAGGCAGAATAAGACCCTCAATAAACTTCCACACTCTCTCCCGGACCATGGCGACCAAGGCCGGTGCATGTCTGGACAACTGGGTGTAACTGATGGCATACTCAAATACTGTCATAGTTCCCTAGCGCAACTGCTCAAACTCTGCATGTCAATCATCCTTAAGTCTCTGGGAAATAAACTCCCTCATAAACATGTCAGATAACTCTGTCCAACTCAGCAAGGCAGACTCGACTGGACTATCCAACTCATATGTACGCCACCAATCATAAGCGGCCCCTCAAAGCTAAAAAGTAGTAAAAGAAACCCTACTGAAGTCCATTATGCCCATAGTACGGAGGATGCGATGACACTCCTCCAGAAATCCTATGGCGACATCTAAAGCTAGGCCAATGAACATTGGGGGATCATACTTTTTGAACCTCACCAACCTGCGCTGCTTGTTCTCGGAGGCAGCTGACCCACCTCCGGGCTGTACTAGTATGGCAGGCGGTATAGGAATAACCTTTGGAACCTGCTCCATCGGCACTAGCTGCTTAGGAGTGCGGGCTGCGGGAGTCTGGCCCCCTCCCCTGGCTTGAGATGTGGCTGCAACGAGAGAAAACAATAGTGTAAATGCTCATAAACTGAGCATGAGTCTTCAGGAGTGCTGGAGTCATAGTAGCTGTAGTAGGTGTACCAGGTGCCTGTACTCTAACCTGATCTATCGGTAGTGACACAGCGATAGCGCGCGGGGGTGCTGTGGCTGCACCTCGGGTGCATCCTCGACCTCTACCCCGACCCCACCTCTAGCAGCGGCAGCAGGGGGTTTGGGCGCCTGATCCTCGCGTGTAGCACGTGTCCTGACCATTTGTGAGAGAATAGAAGACAAAAGTTAAGAATTGGTGTCAAAACATCGCACGACAAGGAATTCAAAAGAAATGAAGATTTTTTCCTAAACAATTACATAGCCCCTCGTAGATAAATACGGACATCTCCGTATCGATCAGCGAGACTCTAATAAAACGGCCTATGTCCCGTGACTCCTATGAACCTATAGCTCCGATAGCAACTTGTCACTACCCTAGTTCACCAATCGTGAACCTGTCATGACAACACCAGTCTTCGCGACTAGGTAAGCCTAACAAAATTGCAAAATTTACAGCCTATACGAACAACTAAAAATAAAAACGGAATAACATAGAAAAATGTAATAGGTTCCGCTTGGCACATACACTTTATCACAATTACTGAAGATATAACCTCCAAGACTCGGATATTCACAGGCAAACACAGGCTAAAAAGTGTAAAACTGTGGCTCTATCCTCCAACAGTATCTATACAACCGAATCAAAAAAGAAATGAACTAATGTCGCTAGGGAAGAACAGAAGGGGACTCTCCGGATCTGCGGACGCAGCAGATGCATACCTCAAGTCTCCCGAAATAGCTCTGTGATCACTGGTAGTGTGCCTGATCAGATGTACCTGGATCTCCACAACAAAAGTGTCCAGAAGAGTATCATGAGTACACCACAACGGTACTCAGTAAGTTCCAAGCCTAACCTCGATTAAGTAGTGACATGGAAGGTCAGGGCCCTACCGAGAATAATAATAACAACAATATCGAACAATGTAAAGCAGGAATATATCTGAAATAACAATAAAATAAGATAGAAACTACAAGTCATTAACAGTTAAGCTAAACAAGGAAAAATAACATAACAAGTACAGGATCAAAAGCACGGGATCTCCGGGAATTGAACTCGCAGTCCATTTAACTCAATAGCATAGGATCTCCGGGAATTGAACACGCAGTCCATTTATATCAGAAGCCAGGATCTCCGGGAATTAAACCTGCAGTCCATTTATATCGGTAGCTAGGATCTCCAGGAATTGAACTCGTAGTCCATTTAGATCAGTAACCAGGATCTCCGAGAATCGAACATGTAGTCCATTTATTTCAGTAACCAGGATCTCCGGGAATTGAACCCGCAGTCCACAGAACAAACACAATCAAACAAGGAAAGTACATAGAGAAAATGGAATACACTACTACGATTAACAATTAAATTAAATCTCAACATGTCCCACGTAAGCTTATTTAAGACAAATAGGCATTTAAACAGTTAATCCTATCTAATCATGCTCCTCTAACTAACACATGATAAGTCTTGCATTTAATCCAATCAAATAGCAGAGATAACACCAATTGAACAACCCAAGTAAAGTGGGTTTACAACAATTTGCACAAGTACACGCCCGTCAATTTGCGTACAAGGCATTTAAATCAACATATAATATACCCTAAGGGGAGAGGTCCCCTACACAAGGTTAGACAAGCCACTTACCTTAACCCTGTACAAAACCGCTAAGAAACAATGCCCTTGCCACAATTATCCGACTTCGAGTGGCTGAAATCTAATCAAATCAATTACATAGTGTTAATAACATCGCAAGTAACTGATTACACTGTTAAAAATAAGCTATGGCATGAAAATATGTAAAATGATGAAAATATCCCTCCAGCCATCGTCTTTTAATTAAAATATTTTTACGTTTTTTGAACCCTCATACTCACACGATTTTAACAATATAATAATCTCCCAAATCAGAGGTCAAATGCCCCCTCAAATAATCAAAATTAGATCTAAGAAATTTACCCCAAGTTTCATCCAAAATCTGAAATTAATGGAGGAATTCGAGTTTAGATTAGTAGATATTAATCATATGGGAGTAAGGAATCGTTACCCAATAATTGCCTCTAAAAAACCCTCGAAATATCTCCCAAAACCGAGCTCCCTAGCATGAGTTTGAGCAAAAATGGAAGAACCCTCGTTTTTGAAATGTTATATTCTGCCCAGGTATTTTGTTCAATGCGATCGCATGAGTAGTTGTACGATCGCGTAGAAGGAAAATTGAAACCACTGAAAATTGTACAATGCGATCGAAGCCTAAGTCTTGCGATCGCAGAAGGTGATGAATTAACACAATGCGATCGCATGAAGGCTTATGCGATCGCGTAGAAGACATTGACCCCTGTGGCAGAGACTCAAATTCCACTATGCGATCGCGGACATGGAGTGCAATTGTAGTGAAGAGAGAAATAGAGATATGAAATTGCATAGAAGGCTTTGCAATCGCATTGAAGAAAAATAGGACCCCCTAACCAGACACTATGGGATCATAGGGACACCTATGCAATCGCATAGAGTAATTGTCTGCAACAGAAATCTGCAATTTTCCAACTTCCGGAATCGTCCCGTTAGGCATCCGAAACACCCCCGAGGCCCTCGGGACCTCAACGAAATCCATAGACATGACCCATAACATCATTAAAACTTGCTTAAATCCTTAAACCACCCAAAATAATGCCGGTAACATGAATTAATCAAGGATTCAAGCCTATGAACTTCAAATTCTAACCAAACACATTTTCGATCAAAAACCTATCAAAACTTGTTAGAATGACCTTAAATTTTGCACACACATCCAAAATGACAAGATGAATCTACACCAACATTCAGAATCCCAAACTGACCCTCGGATCAAAAATTTACTATCGGACCGGAATTTCAAAAATTTCAAACTTCGGCATTTCAAGCCTAAATGAGCTACGGACCTCCAAAATACATTCCGAACATGCTCCCAACCCCGAAATAACCTAACGGAGCTAACAGTAAAATCAAATTTCCATTTCGAGGTTGTCTTAATATTTTTCCAAATAGGAGCCATTTTTCAACTATTAAGCTCTCATTTAGGGACTAAGTATCCCAAAACACGCCGAATTCTAGAATCGAACATCCCCGCAAACCAAAATAGTAGAAATGGACTTAAGGAAAGTAGTTACTGGGGGATCAAGCCGTAAATTCCAAAAACAACCGACCGACTCGTTACAGCGAACGCGAGGGAGGCTCGCGTTTGCATAGAGCAATCACGACAATTACATAAGGATTTTATGAGGCATTTAATCTATGACCCATTAGATATTTCCTCAATTATTGAACCACCTCAAGAGCTTTCGGGTAGAAATTGCAGTGTGTTTTGATGGGAATTGATTGGAGGTAAGTCTCGTGACTTAGAAACGTTATTTTGTTGAAGAATCTACCTTTTATTCTTGGAAAAGTGGGTGAAAATTTGAAGAAGTAGGGCTTGGGCTTCTAAATGAGAAAATGGGATTTGAGGGAGAGTTTAGACTCTGATTTTGATGAATTTTACATGTACGTACTCGTGGCAAGACGAGGAATCCGGTGATGTAAATTTCGAAATTTTTTGAGAAGTGGGCCCGAGGTTTGGGTTTTGCCAAATTCGTGTTTTTGGTTGTTTTTCGAGTTCATTCAGTTGGGTTCTGTTTCATTATTTTATTGTAACATATTCCTTGTAGTTTCGGTCAGATTAGGCATGCACAGAGGTTGATTCGAGATAAAAGGCCTAGCAGACTAGTCTTGTGACCGATTTGAGGTGAGTAATTGATGTAACTGCTGTTATGAGGGTTTGAAACCGCGGACTTTCACATCATAATGAAATATTATGGCGTGACACGCATTACATGATGAGTGCAGGGTCGTTTACTATTTAGGATTGAGACTTGGTCCATCCTGAGTGTAATTTCTATTATATGGGCGATTCAGACGCATAACTTATCATTGTGAATTGGGATTATTGCCGTGTTTGGGGCCTTGTGCCGACCTGTAGAATCCTTAGGGGATCCTTACGTGTTTTACCTCATCTGTGTGCATATCACATAGTCTCAGTCATGTTTTCTACTATTGAAATAATACAATAACTGTGTTTTTAATCATGGATATTCAATGAAAAAGGATAAGAGGGTTGAGATCTCGATAGTATGTCATGCTCGATTGGCTATGCATTATTTGGAGGTCGAGGACCCAATTGTGAGGATGATTTCCTTGGTGTGGATCGGGCTGCGTGCCGCAGTGATGATATATTGATATTGAGGCCATGAGCCTGTTTGATTCCACGACATGGCTGATATTGCACTTGGGCTGTAGGAGCCCCTCCGGAGTCTGTACACATCCCTAGTAAGCATCGTCAATGTTAAATATGTGGAGCGAGCCGCACACCGCAATGGGTACTAGAGTGTACTGTTATATGTGTTGTATTTTTCCATGCATTCTTCCTTGACTGTAATTGTCATGGCCCCAAGCCCAGTCGTGATCGCGCCCAACACAATTGCTAGGAAAGCCCGACCATTTACACTCAACCCGAACATGAAGCTCAAAACCAGTTATTTGACTGTCGTTAACAGCTATGAACCTAATGATTTTAACTGATAGATAGAAATAAGCTGAATAATCTCTGAAAGACCTGGGGGTCATGAGTCTAGAGCCTCTAAAAATACAGAGTAATAAGACTCCAATACTACAAATTCAAAACTGCGGAAAATAATAAAGGGATAGAGGAAGAGTCGGGTCTTGCGGATGTCAGGCAGCTACCTCGACAACTCTGATAAAACTCTAAAGCAACAACTAGCTCACCTAAGCTCCTAAAATACCTGAATCTTCACACATGGTGCAGAGAGTAAAGTGAGTACTTCCAACTCAGTGGTAATAAGAGTAAATAATGCTGAGAGGAAAGAAATCACGTAAGAGCACTCCATCATGCTATAAAAGGACAGTACAACACTTTTTAGAAATAGTAGTTCTATGAAAATCCTTTCAAAAATATCTAGCTCAATTTAAAAACTCTTTTGCAAATGTCTCTTTCGTTCCTTATTAACAGTTAAGCACATAAATGCGATATCAAGTAGTGCAAGTCCGCACACAAATCAGCCCCTCAGGAAGAACACTTCTTTAGCAATTAACACCAGGGTATTTGGTAAACAAAGGCAAGTAATACATGTGTGCCAATAGTATATGAATGCTAAATATCATGCCATGTAGTACAAATAGAAACCAATGCAATGCACATGAACACTACGACGTACAGCCCAAACCATTTTGGTACCCGGCGCTCACTGTGGGGGTTCAGACTACGGAGGGTCTCATACATCCCAAGTGCAATATCAATATCTTATCGCTGCGGCGTACAAGCCGATCCATGCACAGTCATGAATGCACATAAGCCCCTTGGGCAATAGTAACATAGCAGTTCTCAGCTAAAAATGTCAGTAAAATATCATTTAAGTTTTTAACTCTTAGAAAGATGGCTGAGTTTTCAAAATAGTGTTTTAAACCTTGACCGAGATAAAAATATGCAGAGCAATGCAAAAATAGTGATATTAATTTATGAAGAATTCAAATATTGTGAACGAAGCTCAAAACATGGCATTAAGCCCAAATCATGATAGCATCAAGTAGGTTTCAGTAAATTATGCACTAAAATCAACAACCGGGGTGGACCTAATCATAATCCCTAATGGTGCTCTACCCCACGCTCATACCTGGCGTGCAAGTCACCACAATACAGCACTATGATATGCAAGTCCGAGGTTTGAAACCCTCATGACATCATTTACAAATATTACCCACCTTGAACCGGCAAAATCTCTAGCTTGCGATGCCTTTTATCCTCAAATCGGCCTCCACGCCTGTCGTATCTATCCAAATCCACAGCAAATACATTACAATAGGCTAAGGGAACATAACCCAATCGAAAAGATCGAAAATATCGAAAATCATGAAATTAGAAAAACCCGAGCCATGGGCCTACTTCTCGAAAAATTATGAAAGTCACATCAACGTATTTCTCATCTCACCACGAGTCCGTACATATAAAATTTACCAAAATCGGAGCTCAAATGGCCTTTCAAATCCCAAAATTTCATTTTCAAAACCAAGCCCTAGTTCTTCAAGCTTTCACCCAAAATGAGTAATCTAGTTAGGATAATTGATGATAATCCCATATTATTGTCTAACAATGACCACAAGTGACTTATCTCCAGTTTTCACATGAATTCTTACTCATCAATCACCCAAAAACGAGATTGAAGACTAGGATATAGAACCTTACCTCTTTGATGAAGATCTTGTAATTCTGTTATTCGCTTCTTGAAGATTGATGCAAGATTAGATTATTCAAATGGTGAGTTTCCCCACTCCCTCTCTAAAAGTTCTCTCACCTCTCTCTAGAATGCTCAGAAAAATCACCCCAAAATGAACCCCAAAAGCATATATATTGAAATGGGGCATGGTTATAAAAAGTGGGAATTTAACACTCCAATGTCGGGTCTGTTGTAGCAGAACTGACCACAGAATGAACATGCAGCCCATAGAATGCACCGCAGAATCGATACCCCAAACTGGGCTACACTGGCCAGATCTAATGTCAAAATACGATCGCAGAGTGTAATCCGCAACGGGTTCTGCAGTCGCATATTTGACACAGGTTCACATTTTATCAGCCTTTGGTAATTTGATCGTAACTTCGTGTAGGAATGTCCAAATGATGAACGGTTTGAATCATTAGAAACTAGACTCAGAGATTTTTAATTTGATAGGTTGTTCATCGTGCAACTCCATGTATAACTGGAGATATGATCGTTTAAATTAAGGTCTTATGCGCACTCATTTACAACTTCGTCGATTATGAAATTTTCCAACTTCAAAAGTTCCCGTTAGCCATCCGAAATCACACTAAAGCCTCCGGGACCACAATCAAACACGCCAACATATCACATAACATTATTCAAACTTGTTACAATTAACAAAACACATCCATCAACACGAAAATCATCAAATCATAATGGATTCAAGCCTAAGTTAAACAAAAACTTTTGAAACTCACATTCGATCAAAAAACCAAGCAAACGACGTCTGAATGACCTAAACATTTGCAGACATATAAATCACCTATCCAAGCTACTGAAATTCTCAGAATTCCATTCCGACCCTCAGATATAAATCTCACCTACCAACCGGAATTCGCCAAAATTTAAACTTCGCCAATTCAAGTCTAATTCTACACCGGATCTCCAAATTCAATTTTGATCGTGCTCCTAAGTCACAATCATCTTCCGGAGCTAACCGAACCATCAGAATTCATATCCGAGCCCTATAACCACAAAGTCAAGTTCCATTTGACTTTTCTAAAATAAGCTTTCTTCTAAGGCTAAGTACCTCATTTCAAACTAAAACAACCCAATTACACCCGATCAATTCTAATAACAATATTGAAACATAAAGCAACACAATATGGGAGAAACAGGGTGATAAATCATGTTTTGACGGGTCGGATATACACATCCCCCAACTTAAACAATCGCTCGTCCTCGAGCGTACCCATACTTGTCCTAGAAGCCAACCAATATTTAAATGACTTTACCAAGCTTATACTCGGGGTGATCCCACGTCCCCCTATCTCATATAGGTCCGACAATACAATATTAGCTAAAATTTCATAGTCTATGTAAACCATAAACTGTAGAACCACATTGGACTTTCCAAAATCATACACAAGGTGAGAACCTCACGTCTCAATATTCAGAATAAACCTGAACCAGCTATAATAACCCAAACCTGCAACTTTAGGTTAAATCAGATAATATACCACACAATTCAGACACTCGTAAAGAAAGTCTCTATTCACAGCAGTTGCCCACAATACTAAATACCGATAGGAAACCTCTTGTTAGATAAAGTCTATTCTAACACTTTCATATACCGGCAACTATAAATAAAACATGCGATAAAACATAACCATTTCTCAGATCAACCATTTATGAAGTTATTTCCTCTTTTACTAATATCGCAATAGATTTCTGAGCTGAACCTCGATATTATCCTCCTAACAAGCCAAAATTGATTATATTCGTATTCATCACTGCCCCTAACGATCACCTCGAATCCAACAGACCACTTTGGTGATATAATACCCTAATACAGGCCTAAGCCACAACTTGCAAAATACGCGCACCTATAAGAAACAGTTCGAACATACTCAATTCATGAAAATGACTCAACTGAGAGAGTTGTAACTCAAATCCACTAGTACTACCATAACACAAGGCTGAGACCCCATCTCATACCGTAGGTATATGACACATAAATTTGATCCACAAGGTTATGTTTCCACACAACTTTGCTGCAATGCACGATCTTATCCAAATACTACTCCACATGAAACACCTCAAGTCACTATGATTGAAATCAACAACCATACTCAATTAATGGATCGAGCCCGAGAAAATCATTACACCCACGGTGAAACAAATAATGCATACCATGCAAACCTGATAGAACATAATCCAACTTACTTTGCCACTCAACCCGTGGCATTTTCGACATGGCCCATGGCACAATAGTTTAGAATTGCCCGACGCTAAGACGACCAGTCTAAATCTGAAAAAACATACAAAATCTAACATATCAGCAAGTAAAGATCTACTCGAGTCTCCAAATACTGATAGCCGTTAAATAGTACCAACGCATACGATCCACAACCATAATATATCCTGTACATGAGAACTCCTAATCTCCAACTCCATATAACACACGCTTTATCATACCTGACCCCAATACTATTGAAGTGGCATCAACTTAATCGCATTGGCTTTCTTCTGAACATGTAACCTCTACAAATCATTATGATTAGAAATAAAATTTCCTTAATCATTTGAAGATCATTCACCCTAATAATCTGAAGCTCATTTCTCTAATAACCTAAAGCTGCTCGTACTACCTAAGAATGTTATGAATTTCCATTCAGAACTACTATAACCTTACACACGCAATTCTAAATCCTTCACAACATATCGCATATACCATATCATCCTAAGGTAACATGAGGACTTCACCTCCCTTCCGAACCATGAACGTTTATGTACTCAACTAGAGAAAAGACTTATATTGGTCCCATCTAGAAGAAAAATCATTACACATCCCATGCTCTTCATGACATACATAGGTCTTGATCAAATTCTTACATTACCATCACGACAGATAAGATCTCTACCAACTCATAACACCGCCGAATCAACAATTCATTGGGTCTATACTTCCGGCAAGAACTATCGCCTCATTCTGAACCAAATAATGATCTTAGCTCCTTAATTTACTTCATATACTCAGATTGCACTGATCTCAAATTCAATGATCTCGTCTCAGCCATTACGAACTGCTCAGGCAATAAACATAATTGAAAGTCACATATGTTGTCTCAATATGCCAATAGGTTACCAATTCGAATGCGGTACAAATGGAGAACAAACTCTAGAAGGAATTACCAATCTCACGCACTATTACAACTTTCCTTAGAAAATAGGAAGCAAGGCATATAAAAATAGCATATAGAAGACTATACTCAATATCACAGTGAACTGGTCTGATAACCTTTCAAAGGTCCATAATAACTTACATTTTCTTCATAAAACACAAGAACAACCATCACAATCAAAGTAATCCTCCTAAGTTCACAACCCGATATGCCAAATGCCCTTCAGGCATGAATCTTTAATTTAACGACACCATCACAAACTTCATACTTGGTTTACATCTTGAATCAATCAAGTGATAACATGTCGCTCTTATAAAATCTTCTAGTGGAACACACTCCCACAACCTACCACAAAATATCCGGAGTGTACCTCTAAACGAGCAGTCGTACTAACGTTGAAGAGCAATCAAGAATCATTAACCAAGATGTAAAATCTTTTTTTTCTATTACAATACACCGATCTTAGGTGACACTCCGTAAACATTGAAACTTATCTCCTGCTCATCCGAGCTCATGATATTTTGTCAAAAATATTCCTTCACTTGTATCATTCTCGTCCAAATTTCCACAACCAGAACTGAATCACCAGCATACATCAAATCGAAACTAACATAGTACATAATGGTACAATTATCTAATCAACATCAACATCCCCAACATAGTTCGAAGCCATATATATCACAACACATATACTATATTGTTGTCGTAATATCATGGTGAGATTAAACTCACTCTTTCACAAGCTTGTGGAGACACGAATCATCAGAAATATTAACTTTTCTGCATTTCTTACATTCATTCACACAACAATTAAGCCCACTCTTTAGGCGGCAAAATTTTTACTAAGTCCCAAATTTGTCAAACATTTTTGCAGAGTTTCCTTTCTAATTGGGCCTATCCACCTGCCAGAGAATCACCAAAACCATCCTAACAACACGTCCACGACTTGACAAAGCATCACAATGTATATCAACAACATTAATCTCAATACTACATGTATTATATTATCAAAATTGATACATGGACATGCATCACACCTATTCGAATCATAACACATAGAAAATACCTTTCAATTACACATGAGATCTTCTAACATACACATAAGGTTGATACCACTTAAGGACACCCTGCAGGAAATATCCCACCTGTTTGCCCTCAATTTAGTATTTCAGCATGCCTTCCACCATCATATATGTTACACGGTCATATAATCTTCCTGGGTATAAACTCAACCCGCTACGTGCTATATACTTCGCTCCCAACTAAGAGAACTAAAAAGATTGTCCACCCACCTACAACTCGGGGCAACACATCCAATCACAATGGAAATCAAACACTTAATGGTCCATCTATCACCTAACAGTCCTTCTTTCACACTTCCAAGTCATATAGACACACCACACAACACCAATATACTCATCACGTAGCTATCTAGCCGACATTCCCACAATTAGGGACAATACTGAACATATAAGTTCATAATACTAGATCGCAAAATTAGCACCTTGGTGCTCAAGCCATAGGAGAAGGTTCGGCCTTAAGTCCTCCAAACTAGCCCAACGTGAAACTTACGAAGATTACATCTCGTCCCTCGATCGGGGAATCACAAGCCATCAAGGAAAATATATTATTGAGCACTCACATGCGCATACAGACGTGTGGAAGGAATCTCAGAAGTTATATCTCAAGCTGAATCAAGTACGAACGATAAGAATTCCAAAAATGGGAAGTTTTCCTTAAGGTTATGCAGCCTCTCAAGGATAAATACAGGCGTCTCTATACCGATCCGCGAGACTCTACTAACCAGCTCATGACTCATGAGGCCCTAGTAACCTAGTCTCTAATACCAACTTGTCACAACCCCAAACCCGGTTATGATGGCGCCCAACACAATTGCTAGGCAAGCCCAACCATTTACACTCACAACCCGAACATGAAGCTCAAACCAGTTATTTGCATGCCATTAACAGCTATGAAGCTAACGATTTTAACTAATAGATAGAAATCAGCCGAATAATCTCCCAAAGACCTGGGGGGCATGACTCTAGAGCCTCTTACAATACAGAGTAATAAGACTCCAATACTACAAATGTTCAAAATTGCAGAAAATAATAAAAGGATAGAGGAAGAGTCGGGTCCTACGAACATCAAGCAGCTACCTCGACAACTCTGATAAAACTTTGAAACAACAACTAGCTCAGCTAAGCTCCTAAAATACCCGAATCTGCACACATAGTGCAGGGAGTAAAGTGAGTACTTCCAACTTAGTGGTAATAAGAGTAAATAATGCTGAGAGGAAAGAAATCAAGCAAGAGCACTCCATCATGCTATAAAAGGACAGTACAACACTTTTAAGAAACAGTAGTTCCATGAAAATGCTTTATAAAATATCTGGCTCAGTTTAAAAACACTTTTGAAATCATCTCTTTCTTTCCTTATTAACAGTTAAGCACATAAATGCGATATCAAGTAGTGCAAGTCCCCTCACAAATCAGCCCCTCGGGCACAACACTCCTTTAGAAATTAAGACTAGGGTATCTGGTCAACAAAGGCAAGTAATACATGTGTGAAATAGTATATTAGTGCTAAATGTCATGCCATGTAGTAAAAACAGAAACCAATGCATGACTTCAATGAAATGCACATGAACATTGCGGCGTACATCCCGATCCATTTGGGTACCCGACGCTCACTGTGGGGGTTCAGACTACGGTGGGGCTCCTACAGCCCAAGCGCAATATCAATATCATACTGCTGCAGTGTACAAACCGAACCATGCACCATCATGAATGCTCATAAGCCCCTTGGGCAATAGTAACCTAGCAGTTCTCAGCTAAAAATATCAGTAAGACATTATTTAGGTTTTCAAATCTTAGAAAGATGGATGAGTTTGCAAAATAGTATTTTAAACCTTGGATCGAGAGAAAATATGCACAGCAATGCAAAAATAGTGATATTAATCCTCGAAGGATTCAAATATTCGGCACGAAGCCCAAAACATGGCAGTAAGCCCAAATCATGATAGCATCAAATTGGTTTCAGTCAATCACGCAGTAAAATCAATAACCTGGGCGAACCTTGTCATCATCCCCAGTGGTCCTCGACCCCACACTCATACCTAGCATGCCAGTTACCATAATACAGCACTATGATGTGCAAGTCCAGGGTTTCAAACCTTTAGGATATCATTTACTAAAATTACCCACCTCGAACTGGCAAAATCTCTAGCCTACGACGCCTTTGCTCCTCAAATCGGCCTCCACACACATCGAATCTATCCAAATCCATAGAAAAACATTACAATAGGCTAAGGGAACATAACCCAATCAAAAGACTCAAAAAATATTAAAAATCACGAAATTAGCATAACCCGAGCCCCGGGCCCACTTCTTGAAAAATTATGAAAGTCAAATTAACGTATTCCTCATCTCGCCACGAGTCCGTACATATAAAATTTATTAAAATTGAAGCTCAAATGGCCTTTCAAATCCCAAAATTTCATTTTCAAAACCAAGCCCTAGTTCTTCAAGCTCTCAACCAAAATGAGCAATCTAGTTAGGATATTTGATGATAATTCCATATTATTGTATAACAATGAACATAAGTGACTTATCTCCAGTTTTCACATGAATACTTACTCATCAACGACCCAAAAATGAGATTGAAGACTAGGATATTGAACATTACCTCTTTGATGAAGAACTTGTGATTGGGTTATTCAATTCTTGAAGATTGATGCAAGATTGGATGATTCAAATGGTGAGTTCCCCCACTCTTTCTCTAAAAATGCTCTCACATCTCTCTAGAATACTTATAAAATCACCCCAAAATGAACCCCAAAGCATATATATTGAAATGGGGTCCGGTTACAAAAAAGTTGGAGGTAAACACTCCAAAGTCGGGTCTGCTGTAGCAGAACGGACAGCAGAATGAACAAGCGGTCCGAAGAATGCATCGCAAAATCGACACCCAAAACTAGGCTATATTGGCCCAAACTGTGGTCAATATGCGACCGCAGAGTGCAATCTGCGACGGGTTCTACGATTGCAGATTTGACACAGGTTCACATTTTTCCAGCCTTTGGTAATTTGATCATAACTTCGTGTAGGAATATCCAAATGACGAACGGTTTGAAGCGTTGGAAGCTAGACTCAGATATATTTAATTTTATAGGTTGTTGATAACACAGATCCTTCTATTACTGGAGATATTATCGTTTAAAGGGAGGTCTTATGCGCACTCATTTACAACTTCGTCGATTATAAAATTTTCCAACTTCAAAAGTTCCCGTTAGCCATCCAAAATCACATCGAAGCCCCCAGGACCTTAATCAAACATGCACAAACATATCCTATAACATTATTCAAACTTGTTCCAATTAAGAAAACACATCCATCAACACGAAGATCATCAAATCACAACGGATTCAAGCCTAAGTTAAACTAAAACTTCAAAAACTCACATTCGATCAAAAACCCGACCGAACGACGTCTGAATGACCTAAAAATTTGCAGACATATGCAAAATCACCTAAAGAAGCTACTCAAACTCTCGTAATTCCATTTCGACCCTCGTATAAAATCCTTACCTATCAACCGGAATTCACCAAAATTCAAACTTTGCCAATTCAAGCCTATTTCTATATCGAACCTCCAAATTTGATTCTGATTGTACTCATAAGTCACAAATCATCCCTCTGGAGCTAACCCAACCATCAGAATTTACATCTGATCCCTCTAACCACATAGTCAACTTTCAGTTGACTTTCTAAAATAAGCTTCATTCTAAGAGGCTATGTGCCTCATTTCCAACTAAAACTATCCCAATTACACCCGATCAACTCTAATACCGATACTAAAACATAAAGCAACACAATATGGGGGAAACAGGGCGGTAACTCATGTGACGTTGGATCGGTTTGTCAGAACAATACTTGTTGGTTACTGTTTTCACTTTTGTGGATCTAAACTTCTAGATATAGAATTACATTGTTCATTTTCTGTATTTCCATACTTTCAGACTTTAGTTTTGTTTATTACTCACTGGGTCGGAGTACTCACTTTACTCTATGCACCTTGCATGCAAATCCAGGTCCTTCTTCTCAGGCTGAGTAGATTTTAGTGATCAAGAGAATTGCTTTCGGGAGTGTCGAGGTAGCTGCATGGCGTTCGTAGCCATTGACTTCTCCCTCTATCCTTATTTTTTAATTCCGCACTATCAGATTTTTAGGCAGGCTATGTAGTAGGGTGACACTCTATATGTAGAGGCTCATATTCATGACACTGATTCCATGGTTGGGCTATATTCTATGTTATTCTAAACTTCAGTATTTTATTAGTATTTTCGGATTTTGACTTAAATGGCTTAATGATCTACTATTTTAATTATCAATTTTGGTTTATCAGTTGGGATGAGTATCGTAAATGGTCGGGCTTGCCTAGTAGTGTGCTCGGCGCCATCAAGACTGGGTTGGCGTCGTGACAAGTTGGTATCAGACCCTAGGTTACTTGGTCTCGCGAATCATGAGCCAGTTTAGTAGAGTCTCGTTAATCAGTACAGAGACTTCTGTATTTATCCTCGAGAGGTTATAGAACCTTTAGGAAAACTTCAAATTCTTGAAAATATTGTCGTGAGACTGTGTTGATCCAGGAACTAAATTTCTATATACTATTCTCTCACAGATGGTGAGAACCCGTGCTACCGGACGTGGCAGACAATAACCATTGCCACCCACTAGAGCCGTGGACATGGCCGTGGTCATAGTCGAGGCAGAGCAGCAGGGGCAGCACCAGTTGACCTACCAGTTGCCCCCATTTTGGACCAGCCTCTAGCTATAGAGACTCCAGCAACACCTACTTAGGCACCAGTTGTGCCTATTATGATTCTAGGTCTGCAGGAGGCCCTAGCTCAGATTCTATCTGTTTGCACTGGCCTATCTCAGGTAGTCTCAATGACTACTACCACGGCTACTTCTCAAATCGGGGGTGGTCATCAGACCCCTGCTACTCACACGCCTAAGTAGTTAGTGCAAGGTTTGCAGACACTAGAGGCACCACCAGCTCAGTAGGTTTCCCTAGTTCAGCCGATTGCCCCGGTTCAGGGTGATATGGTCCCAGCTATGCCAGGGGATGAGCAACATCGTCTTGAGAGGTTCAGTAGGCTCTCACCTCCTACTTTCAGTGGTGTTATGAGCGAGGATGCCTAGGGTTTTCTCGATAAGTGTCAAAGTATGCTTCGGACTGCAGGGATCTTCGAGTCGAGCGGAGTATCATTTACTACCTTTTAGTTCTCAAGAGTAGCCTTTGCTTGGTTGGTGGAATATGAGCTGCATAGGCCGATAGGTGCAGTGCCCTTATTATGGTAGGAGTTCTCCACTCTCTTCTTGGAGAAGTGGGTACCACAGTCTCAAAGGGAGGAGATGCGGAGACAATTTGAGTGGCTTTGTCAGGGAGATATGACTATGATATAGTATGAGGTGAGATTTTCAGAGCTGGCTTGTTATGATCCATGGATGATCCCAACTGATTGGGAGAGGATTAGGTGGTTTGTGGACAAACTCATTTATCCCATCCGTATTTTGATGACTCGAGAGAGGATCCTGAATCATATCTTGAGGATGCAATGGATATTGCTCGTGATATTGAGACGACTCGCTGTTAGGAGTGAGAGGAGAGGGAGACCAAAAGGCCTCGAGGATTAGGTAGCTTCAGTGGTGCTCTGTCTAGGGGCCATGTTCAGCAGAGCAAAGGACATTCTTTCAGGCCTTATCAATCAGCTCGTCCGGAGTATCGCGGTGCATCTTCAGGCCATGGTCATCAGAGTTTCTAGCAGGGCCACTACTAACTTAGTGCCCTCTCAGCTCATAGCTCATCATATGCCCATTCAGCTTAGGGTTCTTTTGTGCAGAGAGCATCAGCTCGTCATTCTGGTGTAAGGGGTTTTCTTCAGTCCCCTTTTCCAGTGCCGGTTAGTTGCTTCAAGTGCAATGAGTTTGGCCACATAAGGAGACAGTGTCCTCAGCTTCATGGTGGTCGGTCTCAGTAGAGGGATCAACCCTCCTCTTCTACTCCACTACTTTAGCACCCTCCCAGTCAGGTAGGGTGGGGGCCAGTCAGCTAAGGGATGCCCTAGGGGGGGACTGATCTGGTGGCGGTGAGGCTCGATTCTATAGTCTTCTTGACATGAGGGACACCATTGTATCTAATGCAGCTATTACATGGATGATTCTATTTTATTTGATCTCGGATCTACATACTCTTATGTGTCTTCATATTTTTCCCATCATCTGGGTACGACCCGAGGGTGTCTTGCTTTACCTTTGCACGTATCTACCTCGGTGGGTGATACTATTATTGTGGACCATGTGTATCAGTCTTGTTTTATTATTATTGGGGGTCTAGAAACCCGAGTTTATTTGTTGATTTTGAGCATGGTGGACTTTGATTTTATTCTGGGCATGGACTGGTTATCGGTCTGTCATGCTATTCGGGACTGTCATGCAAAGATAGTTACCTTGGCTATTTCAGGTGTTCCAAGGATTGAGTGGCGTGGTTCGAGTGATTATATACCCAGCAGGGTAATCTCTTTTTTAAAAGCCTAACGAATGGTTGGGAAGGGTTGTTTATCGTATTTGGCATTTGTGAGAGATGTCGAAGTTGAGACTCCTAGTCTTGATATGGTTCCCATTGTGAGGGATTTCCCTGATGTGTTTCCAGTAGACCTGTCGGGCATGCCGCCACATAGGGACATTGATTTCTGTATTGATCTGGTGCCGAGCACTCAGCCCTTCTCTTTTCCTCCCTATAATATGGCACTAGCTGAGCAATTATCGCACTCGATCACATAGCAATTAGAAATTATCACACTCAATCCTATTCCCTCAAGCTAGGATAGATCAAACACTTACCTCAAAGCCTTGAAGTCCAATTAACCTTCAACTATCGCTTTACCTCAAAATTCAACATTTAACTTGCTCGAATCTAATCACAATTGGTTCAATTACTTTAATAAATACTATATAACTTGGTTTTGATGCATAAAGATGGTTTTCTCAAAGTTTTACCCAAAATTTCCCAAAACGCCCCCGGTCCTACGTGGTCAAAACTCGGGGTTCGGACCAAAATTCGGTTACCCATTCCCTCACGATTTCAATTATATGATTTGTTACGAAATTGGACCTTAAATCGAGGTCCAATTCCCCAATTTACGAAAAAGGTTCTACCCAAAAACAATAATTTCAACCATAAAAACCTTTGATTTCTCATAAAAAACATGTTTAATGATCTTAGGAATTGAAAACGTTGAGTAAAAATTGACTTACAAGTGATTTGGAGTGATATTGCTCTTGAAAAATCATGTATGGTGTTTTGTGTTTTGAAAGAATGGTGAAAATGGGTTTAAAATCGTTTAAGTATAAGATTGCACGGCTGTGGATATGGGAATTGCGAACATAGCAGGTCTTGACTGCGGACATCGCATTTGCGAAGCTATGTTCGCATTTGTGAACTAAGCCCAATACAAGGCAGCCTCGCATTTGCGAGATTTTGTTCGCATTTGCGAACATAAGGCTTTTCTGAGCTACTTCGCATTTGCGAAGCTTTATTCGCATTTGCAAACCAAGCCAAATTCCGGGCCACTTCGCTTTTGCGATGTTTTGTTCGCATTTGCGAACTAAGGCTGTTTTTGGGATTGCTCGCAATTGCGATCATTTCTTCGCAATTGCGAAGATATCAGCTGGGGAAAAAATACTAGCTGTGTTATTTTTCAAAATTTGCTCTAACAGCCTATCAAATCTTAACCCGAGCCCTCGGACTCCAACCCAAACATGCACACAACCTCAAAAACATACCACGAACTTGCTCGCGCGATCAAATCGCTAATATAACATCGTTTTCACAGAATTAAGCCTCCAATTCATGATTTCTTCTTATAAACTTCATAAACATTCAAATTTGGAACTCATGGTTCAAAACACATCAAACTATGTTCAATTTCCGTTAAACTTTGCAGGAAATGCTTAAACAATATATCTGACTTGTTCCGGGTGTCGGAACCAGAATACGATCCCGATACCATGATCTTTTAATCATTTTTTGTTTCCACTTTCATTAATAATTTCAGCAAAACAATTTAACAAAAAAATTTATATCTTGGGCTTTACGCCTCAGAATTCAACTTCGAACGCATGCCCGAGTCCCATATTTTCCTATGAACCTTCCAGGATCATCCGATCTCGAGTCCGGGACCGTTTACCAAAAATGTTGACCGTTGTCAACCATATCAATATTAATATCAAATTTCTTCTAATTTTCCATAGAATGCACATATTCTAACACAAAATTTTCCTGCTACGTGCTCGAACTATGCACATAAATCGAGGAAATATTAAATAAGGTTTTCAAGGCCTCGGAAGCCCGAAACAAATGAGGAAAACAGGTGATGACCCTTTGGGTTGTCACATACTCCACCTGTAAAACAACTGTTCATCCTCGAACGAACAAGAGAAGGAAGTTCCTGAGTCGGGGAACAAATGTGGGTAACGGCTCCGCATATGAGAATTGGACTCCCACGTCGATGCCTCAGGAGGCTGACCTCATCACTGAACACGTACGGAAGGAAAACTCTTCGACATCAACTATCAAACCTGCCGGTCTAGAGTAGCCACCGTCTCCTCCTCATAGGAAAGATCCTTGTCCAATTTGACAATGTTGAAGTCTAACACATGTGTAGGATCGTCGTGGTACCTCCAAAGCATAGATATGAGAAAAACTGGATGCTCGGCTGATGAGCTAGGTGGCAGTACAAGTCTATAAGCCACCTCTGCCACTCAGTCTAAAATCTCAAATGGACCTATATACCTAAGGCCGAGCTTGCCCTTCTTTCCGAACCTCATCACGCCCTTCGTAGGCGACACCCGGAGCAATACCCGCTCACCAACCATGAAATCCACATCTCAAACCTTACGATCCGCATAAGTCTTCTATCTGGACTGGGCTGAACGCAATCTCTCCTGGATAGTCTTGACCTTGTCTAAGGCCTCCTGAACTAGGTCTGTACCTAGCAACCGAGCCTCTCCCGGCTCGAACCATTCGACTAGAGACCGATATCGCCAACCATACATAACCTCATACGGAGCCATTTGAATGCTAGACTGGTAGCTGTTGTTGTAGGCGAACTCTACTAATGGAAGAAACTGGTCCCACGAGCCTCCAAAATCAATGACACAAGCTCGGAGCATGTTCTCTAGGATATGAATAGTCATGTCGGACTGACCGTCCATTTGAGGATGAAAAACTGTACTCAACTGAACTTGGGTACCAAACTCTTGCTGGACCGCTCTCCAGAAACGTGAGGTAAAATGCGTACCCTAATCTGAGATAATAGACACCGGCACCGCATGAAGGTGAACAATCTCCTTGATGTAAATCTCTGCTAACATCTCTGATGAGTAAGAGACATATACTGGAATGAAGTGTGCTGACTTGGTCAGCCTATCAACAATGACCCAAATCACATCAAATTTCCTCCGAGTCAAAAGGAATCCAATAACGAAGTCCATTGTAATCCACTCCAATTTCCACTCGGGAATTTCAATTCTCTGGAACACACCACCAGGCGTCTGGTGCTCATATTTAACCTGATGACAGTTTAGTCACCGAGCGACATACGCAACAATGTCCTTCTTCATTCTACACCACCAATAGTGCCGCCGCAAGTCCTGATACATCTTCGCGGCGCTCGGGTGAATAGAATACCGCGAACTATGGGCCTCCGTTAAGATCAACTCTCGAATCCCCTCAACATTAGGCACACAAACTCGTCCCTGCAATCTCAATACTCTGTTATCATCTAGAGTTACTTTTGTGGCACCTCCCCGCTGTACAGTATCCGTCAGGTCACCCAAATAAGGATCATCAAACTGCCTCTCACGGATACGCTCTAATAGAGAAGAACGAGCGACCGTGCAGGCTAACACCCTGCTAGCCTTAGAAATGTCTAATCTTACGAACTGATTGGCTAAGTCCTGGACATTTAGAGCAAGTGGTGTCTGGCTGACCGGAATATAAGCGAGACTACCCATGCTGGCAAACTTCTTACTCAACGCATCGGCCATCACATTGGCCTTACCTGGGTGATATAAGATTGTAACATCATAGTCTTTCAGCAACTTTAACCATCTCCTCTGTCGCACATTTAACTCTTTTTGATTGAATAAGTATTGTAGGCTTTTGTGATCTATGTACACATCGCACGCCACACCATATAGATAATGCCTCCAGATTTTTAAGGCATGAACCACTACTGCTAGCTCAAGATCATGAACCGGATAATTCTTCTCATGGATTTTCATCTGTTTCCAAGCGTAAGCAATAACCTTACCATCCTGCATCAATACTGCTCCAAGCCCCGTAGGGGATGCATCACAGTAAACTGTATAAGGCCCCGTACCCGTAGGTAGATATCAACACTAGTGCTGTAGCCAAAGCTGTCTAGAGCTTCTGAAAGCTCGCCTCACACTCATCTAACCACTTGAACTGGGCACCCTTCTAGGTCAACCTGATCATTGGGGCTGCAATAGAAGAGAACCCCTCTACAAATCGACGGTAGTAGCATGCTAACCCCAAGAAACTCCGGATCTCGGTCACTGAAGCTGGTCGAGGCCAATTCTTGACTGCCTGAATCTTCTTTGGGTCCACCTGAATACCCTCTACTCACACGATATGACCCAAGAATACAACCGAACTCAACCAGAGCTCGCATTTTGAAAACTTGGCATATAGCTCATTATCCTTTAGAGTTTGAATAACTTCTTTGAGGAGCTGCTCATGCTCTTCCTGGCTGCGAGAGTATACCAGGATATCATCTATAAAGACTATCACAAACAGATCTAGATAAGGCCTGAACACTCGGTTCATCAACTCCATAAATGCTGCTGGAGCATTGGTCCACCCGAAAGACATATCCAAGAATTCATAGAGCCCATATCGAGTGCGAAAGGCTGTCTTAGGAATGTTAGCCGCCTTGATCTTCAGCTGATGGTAGCCCGACCTCAAGTCTATCTTCGAGAACACCCTCGCTCCTTGTAGCTAGTCAAAAAAATCATCAATTCTCGGTAGGGGATACTTATTCTTTATTGTCCCTTTGTTTAATTACTGATAATCGATACACATCCACATCGAGCCATCATTTTTCTTCACAAATAACACCGGTGCACCCTAGAGAGAAACACTAGGCCTAATAAAGCCCTTTTCTAGAAGTTCTTGCAACTGATCTTTTAACTCCTTTAACTCTGGCAGGGTCATGCAATACGGTGGAATAGAGATGGGCTGAGTGCTCGATGCCAAATCAATACAAAAATCAATATCCCTATCGGGTGGCATACCCGACAGGTCTGAAGGGAAGACCTCGGGAAAATCCCGTACAATAGGAACTGAATCAATAGAAGGAATCTCCGCGCTGGAATCACGAACATATGCCAAATAAGCTAAACAGCCCTTCTCGACCATGCGTCGAGACTTAACTTATGAAATAACATTGCGAACGGAATGGCCTAAGGTCCCTCTCCACTCTAGTCGGGGTAATTCTGGAAAGGCCAAGGTCACTGTCTTGGCATGACAATCTAGGATAGCATGATACGGGGACAACTAATCCATCCCCAATATGACATCAAAATCCACCATGTCTAATAGCAATAAATCGACATGGGTCTCAAGACCCTCGAATATAACCATGCACGAACGATTCACCCGGTCGACTACTATAGAGTCACCCACTAGTGTAGACACACAGATTAGAATGTCTAGGGCATAGCTAGACACGGCCAGGCATGGTGCAAAGTAGGAAGACACATATGAATATGTAGACCTAGGGACAAATAATATTGAAACACCTCTATCATAAACCAGAATGGTACCTGTAATCACAATATTTGATGCCTCTGCCTCTAGCCTAGCTGGTATAGCATAAAATCGAGGATCGGCACCATCCCTCTGAGATATGTCACTGGGACGATCATCCACTGGCTGACCTCTACCTCTGGTGGGACGGTCTCCACCTTTACGGTCTCGACCTCCACCTCTACGATCTTTACCCCTACCCCCGACTGGTTGGGCAGGCTATGGGTCAGCTAGGGCCTGAATCATGGGGAGAAGACCCCGCTGCTGAGTGTTGCCCGCTGCTCGAGGGCAAAACCTGAAAAGATGACCTGGGTTACCACAACTGTAACAAAATTTTGGCTGCTGGGATTGCTGACCCTAACGACCTGAATGGCCCCCATGAACACTTTGAAGAGGTTGAGCACTGATGGGAGGCTGGTTTGAATACTGCTCATGAAACCCATGATCACCTGAACCACCCTGCGAGGCCTGGAGAGCTGACTGAAAAGGCCTGGAAGACTAGCCCCTATAATTGGAATCCCTGCCTCCAGATGAAGTACCACTAAATCTGCCGGAATGATGAGGCCTCTTGTCTGAAGGATAACCACCTCCCCTAGCAAGAGCCATCTCAACCCTACGAGCTGCATTAGCCGCCTCCTAAAATGATATGTCACTTTCAACTCCCATAACCATCTGATGGTGCCCTATCTTGAATGGATTTGATCATTGACAAGTCCAGTTCTATTCCCTGGCAACTCACAATGAAACCCAATAGTTTTCTAGTGGGAACCTCGAATGCACACTTGGCGGGATTCAGTTTTAAGTTGTATCTCCTCGATCTATTAAAGAATTTTCTCGAATCTCCCAGTTGATTTGCAACTTTGTTGGATTTGATGATGACGTCGTGTACATACACCTCGATTTCTTTATGTATCATGTCATGAAAGATAATGGGCATGGCCCTCATGTAGGTAGCACCGACTTTATTAAAACCAAACAACATCATTTTGTAATAGTACATTCCCCACGACGTGATGAATGCCATTTTCTCTGCATCTTCTTCATCCATCCATATTTGGTTGTATCAAGAAAAATCAATCAACGAATGACTGCAGCTCATGTTTAGCGCAGTTGTCAATCAAGATGTGTATATTTGGAAAAGGGAAACTGTCCTTAGGACTAGCCCGTTTGAGATCCCGGTAGTCGACACAGACTCTAACCTTTCCATCCTTCTTTGGTACCGGCACAATGTTGGCTAACCTTGTCGGATACTCTACCACTCTAAGCACCCTGGCTTTGACCTACTTGGTAATCTCTTCTTTGATTTTCAAACTGATGTCTGGCTTGAACTTTTTGAGTTTCTGTTTGACAGGTGGGGACACCGGATCTGTGGGCAAATTGTGAGCCATAATTGATGTGCTAAGACCGGTCATATCGTCATACGACCAGGAGAATATATCCTCATATTTTTTCAGAAACTCCACATACTCTTACTTTTCTGACGGTGACAGGTGTACGCTGATACATGTTTCCTTGACATTTTCTGCATTTCCCAAATTAATGACCTCAGTTTCGTCTAAGTTAGACTTAGGCCTATTCTTAAAATTCTCGACCTCCCTCAATATCTCTTCTGGTATTTCCTCCTCTTCTGAATCTATGTCCATTTGTTGCATTGCCTCGTTGGTTATAGTCATTGGTTCATCATCAAGATATGTAATATAATGCTTTGTAAAAGAGTAAATGATAGAGAAAGTAATAAGAGCGAGATATAAAGATAAACTGGAAAAATGCTTTTGATTAAATTCTTAATTGTTTTAAACATCGGAGCTCTTTTCAAAAGTAAAGACAATGCGGGAAAGTAAAATTGACTAAAAAACTAAAATGCGATGCATAGTGCAACGTTTAGCCTTGCTATCCCGAAGCTCTCCAGGTGCTGGTGGTCCCGACTGACCAAGTGCTGAGGCATTCTCTTTGGTTAACAGCTTGAATAGAAGGGCCTTCTTGCCCATCCTCTTCGAAGATAACACAACAGTCCATGTCATCCTCCAGAAATAGGTTCTTCATTGCTACCAGTGTTTCATCTTCCTCTGATCCATATATAACGTTGGCCGGCTACAAAGTCTTCTCCAACTAACGTAGAGGGTGCTTCAATGGGTAGTAGGGACTGCTCCACAGTGGCAACCAGTTATTGAACTCATTCCAGGTGTATTCATATCCCAAGACAAAATTAGTTCCATGCCCTTTCAACTTGATGAGTTTGGTGATGCCCTAGAGATTCTTGCCAAGTCCCTTTCCGGGCTCGTATCCTCTCCAATTCATAATGCTCTCAATTTTTTTATCCCACAACTTGTCTTTGTCTATGGCGTTGACTCGCTCGATGTGATGATCTGTTTCTCCACCAATCCTCTTTCTTCCTCCGATCATCGGGATGGCTTGGCGACTTTATATGTGGTTGCTACCGTCGCCATGGATGATTAATTCTTGATGATTCTATTCAATTTTTACGGTCTGATGCAAAGTTGATGCCATAGCCCCTGCGGCGTGGATCCAGGGTCGTCCTAGAAACAAATTGTAGGATGCTGATACGTCAATGACTTGGAAATTAACATCGAACTAGGTGGGTCCCATACAGGCATAGGCTAATTTCTTCAATGGTGGACCTTTGTGATCCATCAAAAGCTTTGACACTGATAGCCACGTCTTTGATCTCATGCAATCCCTTACCCAATGTCTTGAGGGTTACCAATGGGCAAATGTTGAGGCTAGATCCCTCGTGGACTAGAATCCTGGTGATAAAGTGATCCTCGCATTGTGCAGTGATGTGCAATGCTTTGTTGTGACCAAGCCCTTCTGGCGGCAAAGCAAGAGAGAATGATAAGCTTGCCAGGTTTCTAACTTGGTCAAATTCCTCTCGAAATCATAGCAAAGTTTTCTCCAGATGAGCAGCAGTCTCCTTGGTGATTGCGGTGTTCTGAGAAGTTTCCTCAAGTTCCTTCCTAGCACTTGTATCCCCCATTTTGCCTTTGTTCCTGTTTCTGGTAGGACTCGGGGGAGGAGGAGGTGGAGGACCCTTGGATCTTGTTGTGTATGCTGATGGTGCTAGAATTCACGAACTAACTTTTAAGGAGGGGAATAAAAAATAAAATAAAACAAAAGTTAAAAAGTTAGGGCAGATTCTGATAAATAATATTGTGATATTAAACACATTGTGCGTGAATATAAATCGCATACCTAATTTTGGGTGCCTCGTTGTGCCCGAGGTAGGCCTAGCGCCAAATTGTTTTTGGAGAACTTATAATGCTAAATGCCTCATTTTATTGATAAAACAAGACGAGTCTTGGAACGACTGAATGATAAAAGACGTCACTGATGGCAAGTGGCCTTATTACATTAAGAGAGCATGAAATGAAAGATCCTAACTATTTGGTCCCAGAAGGACCTTCCCCAGATTTGGTACTCTTGCTTCCCTCGTACAACTACATCAACTCGCGTGTCCCTAACAGCAGATAAGCTCGAGCTAGATATCCGCCTACACTTAAGCTCGAGCTAGATATCCGCCTACACTTTCTTCACCATTTTGACAGTCTTTGATTCTTTTAAAGTACTTCCCTTCCAACTCTACTAGACCTCGCTCCAGATACCCCAAATGGTTATTGGAGATTACATCTATATCCTTCTATTCATTGATTAGTTTTTCTTGGGCTTTCTGTATTTCCTGATGTTGATTCTCACATTCTTTCATCATCTTGCGCAGTTGATTGTATTTAACTTGCACTTCAGTTTTCTCATCAATGATCCTATGACTGTGGACGAATTCTGGACGACCCTAACCAATGTGATCATCTTCTAACAAACCTGTGTAGTGCGGCACACACCCGACATGATACCTGTCAGGTGATAGACTCCCTTCCTAAGACTAGCTTGTAGTGCCAGAAATGGTGAGCTTGACACCTGTGCGGACACTCATTATCTTGAAAGTCAGCCCTGAAATGATTCATTTTCTCTATTATGGGTATGATTTTTTTCTTCTAGCTTGCCTCATGGCCAGGAGTGGAACATAAGGATGAGTTCCCCTTAAACCAATGAGTATGAGGAATGGTGCATCTCGCGAACAGATGATAAAATCCTCTATTTGGAACCACTCGAACATCCACTAAATTTTCTCTCCTTTTAGATTTTCGAACAACTCCACCCATCCATTGGCATCCTCTAGCTGTGCGAACCTGTTGGGCATGAATTTCATTAGCTTTGGGTGATAAAAAGTGATATGGTCATCCCAATCCCTACGGTTAATTTCCTGTCTGCAGTCGCCTTTCTGGATGTGCTCTATGAGCCATAGTTGAAGACATCATATTACAACCCTCGAAATGTGGAGCCCCTTGCTGACCCATTCCTAAGGCTCGATATATTTCCGCGATGATCATAGGCACTATATTGAAAGACTGCCCATCAATTCTTTCCATTAAGGTCTTGGTCACCATGGCTAGTCTGGTGTGGATCTTAGCATTCTTCATAGGGAAAGTTATCATGTCCAAGAAGTAAAACATGAACACAAACACTCTTCTATGTATATGTCCTAAAGAAGTGAGAGCGAACTCGTCTATGTTGGTGTGATAGGACTTGCTGTGGCCACATCTCTCGTACAAGAAGTTGAAGGGTATGTATGAGTTCTTCAAGGAACAAAGGTCGGGATTTTTCTAGAGTCCCATCATCTTGAGGAAGCCTCTACCTTTACGGTTCTCTGGCATAAGCAAGCCCGGAGTCTCCTAAGGGATACCAGCTAGGCCCCCTATCTCCCAAAACAAATTGGCAGCCTCAAAGATCTTGTTGTTGGGTTGGATATCCAAAAGTGAGGGAAAGTTTCCTAAGTATTTATGGATGAGGGTTTGATCACTACTATGAAGATCTTCTCGCCAGCTCAGCAACTTTGGGCTAATGTTGGATATCATACCGAATCTGGGGACCTCGATCTTCATTTCTGCAAAACAAAAAGGGTTAGACCCTACCCACGCTAGACTCGACTTATTTAAACAAATAATTAGCATGACAAAGCACTTAAGTTCTCCAAATAAATCCACATAACGTGAAGGTGCCCATTTGGGTCTCAAGGAAACCCGATGGACTTTGGTTTAGGCTATCTTAAGGAGTCCTTATGCGAACAACATAACTGACTCGGCTAGTTTTGACCATGATGCATGAACAATTTAATGGAATAGGGTTTCCACTATTGAAGTGCTAGACAAGGTACCCTTGAGCAGACAACTCAATAGGGAAAGGCGCGGAACCGTCGACTACACGGTTGATCGACTGGTTTTACCGCAAATATACCTTTGCCACATTTAGGGGGTTTATAATATAGGAAGGGCGCAACAACTCATTATAAGCGTTGCTATAGGATTTGTCTTGGCACAAGTGGAAAATGATGTTGAGGAATGCAATTACAATAATGGAGCAAATTGCATGTATTTTCATGTTCATAAATATTACAATAAATACTTGGAAATTACAACATAATTAAAATAATAAAGCAGTAAAAGAAGAAATTAAAAGAAAATAAAAACATGAAAAGCCAAGTTATTAATTGCAATGAAATAATCAAGAACAGGAAATAAATACGAATAAGTAAGCAATAAAATCACAAAAGCAAGTAATGGTAAAGGCCTAAAAGAAGTCCCCACCACAGTCGTCATGCTATCGACACCCCCATTTTTCACACCCCCAAAGGGTCGCAATCGGGTTTACGATTGTGACGACCCAAAGGGTCATCACTTATTTAATTAATCATTTCGAGCTTCCTGAGGCCTTGAAAACCTCATTCTATGTTGCCTCGATTTGCGTGCACAATCCGGGCACAAAGCTGAAAAATATTTATGTTGAAATATGTGAAATATGTGAAAAAGTAGAAGAATTTTGATATTAATATTGATATGGTTGACTTTGGTCAACATTTTTGGTAAACGGACCCGGATCCGTGATTTGACTGTCTCGGAAAATCCGTAGAAAAATATGGAACTTGGGCATATGTCCGGAATTGAAATCCGAGGTCTAGAACCCCGGTAAAAGAATTTTTCTGTTAAATTGTTTTCCGAAAATGTTTAAGGAAAATGAAACTGAATTTTGATTAAAAGGTACTGGTATCGGGCTCGTATTTTGGTTCCGACGCCCGGTACAGGTCATATATATTGGTTAAGCGCTTCCTGTAAAGTTTGGTTGAAAACGGACATCGTTTGACGTGTTTCGGCCTTAAATTGGAAATTTTGGAAATTATGAAATTTTAAAGAATTCTTGAGTTTTAAGGCTCAATTCATTGATTTTGATGTTATTTTAGCGATTTGATCGCGCGAACAAGTTCGTGATGTTTTTGAGTTAGTGTGCATATTTGGTTTGAATCCCCGAGGGCTCGGGTGAGTTTCGGATAGGTAACGGGATGGTTTTGAACTTGAAATTGCAGCAGAAACTCCGCAATTTTTGCACAGAGATTTTCTTCTATGCGATCGCATAGGTGAGGCTGCGATCGCATAGAGCAAAGATTAGAGGTCCCAAAAATCCTTCCGTGCGATCGCAATAGAGCCCATGCGATCGCATAACTTCCACTTTTCCTCCTATGCGATCGCATACTATCCTTCGCGATCGCATAGAGTAAGACTGAGGCCCAGAATTTCCTTCTATGCGATCGCGTACCGTTCCCTGTGATCGCATAGAGTAATTTCAGTTCATCCATTTACTTCTATGCGATCGCATAAGACCTCCGCGATCGCATAGAGTAATTTTGCTGTCCCCATTTTTCTTCTATGCGATCGCATCACAGGCCCTGCGATCGCATAGAGTAAATTTTCGCCCAGTGAATTTAAGACAGAAAACAGAACAGAAACGGGATAAAAATCCCATTTCTGTTCAACTCTCTTCTCCACAACATTTTAGGCGATTTTTGAGGCATTTCTTCATCAAAGTTCATTGGGTAAGTATTGTTAACTCGTTTTCTTCATTTTTCATCAACATCAATCAAATCCTTAGGCTTAAACATGTATAAATTGGTTGAAAATTTGAGAAATGGGTATAGTTAGGGCTTTCAAAGAATTTGCGATTTAGACCTCGTTTTGGAGTCGAACTTAAGAACAAATTGTATATTTGAACTCATGGAAGATTGGGTGAACTTGTTTTGGTTCGAAACTTGAGTTTCGATTATGTGGGCCCGGGGTCGGTTTTTACTATTTCAGGCAGAATGTTGTAAAAACCATATTTAGCAATATGAACTAGTTTGTTAAGTAGAATTGATGATATTAAATCAATTGTGTATAGATACGATTGGATTGGAGTCAAATTCAAAAGGAAAAGGCATTGCTACGGATTGAATCGTTCGTAAACTTTCGAGGTAAGTGTTTGTTCTATCCTAGCTTGAGGGAATAGGATTATGTGTTATGTGTTATGTGATCGAGTGCGGTGTATGGGCTGTGGTGACGAGCATCCATACACCGGCGTCTAGTATGACCGTGAGTCGTTGGAAAAATGATTATTTGAGATATATTCCAGATGAATTGTTATTGTTCTTCCTTGTTGGGACTTGTTGTGAAGAAAATTATTGATTGCCCTTGATGGGACGATTTATGAATTACTGTTTCTTTCTTTGCCCTTAACTGTGATTGTTATTTGGGTGAGGAAGAGAGATAATGCACGAAGGGTGATGCCGTGCCATGTTTATTATTGATTATGCACGAAGGATCATGCCGTGCCATGTTTATTATTGATTATGCACGAAGGATCATGCCGTGCCATGTTTATTATTGATTATGCACGAAGGATCATGTCGTGCCCTATTATTGATTATGCACGAAGGATCATGCCGTGCCCTATTATTGAACCATGTACGAAGGATCATGCCGTACTATGGATGTGAGGATGAGAGTAAAAGCACGAAGGGTGATGCCGTGCAACTGTTTGCTATTTCTTGAATTGATATTACTTGTGTTTACATTACACTTTGTTTTTCCTTGTGAAATTATTAACCGTGGTTAATTGTTGAATTCTTTAAGATATTCCTTATTGTGTTAATACTTGATTATTTCTTGTTATTTTGTGGTACACATATATATATTGAATTGCACAGGTTTATGTGGGTGTCTGGTCCTAGGCTTGTCACTACTTCGCCGGGATAGGCCAGGCACTTACAAGCACATGGGGTCGGTTGTGCTGATGCTACACTTCTGTGCGTTTTTGCACAGGTCCAGGTTACGATCAGGAGCAGCAGCAGTAGTAAATAGATTGCGTGGGAGTTGATCACATTTGAGACCGAGGTAGCTTGCAGACGTCCGCAGGCCCGGCGTCTCTTTCTTTAATTATGTTAATAGCTGTAGTCTCATTGTTCCGAGACAAACAGAATTATGTTATATTTCCTTCATACTTTTATGTGTAGTATTCCATAGTAGTTTGTGAGTTGGTGACTCCAAGTCTTGGGTAGAGGATTTCAGTATGATTTTTACCTTGTGATTTGTTATTTCCATTTCGATAAAGTATTCCGCATTTATTTAATTAAAATTGTGTTAAAAACAGGATAGTATGAATACAGTGGCTTGCCTAGCTACCACGAGTAGGCGCCATCACGATCCCGATATTGGGGGAAAATCCGGGTCGTGACAAGTTGGTATCGGAGCTCTAGGTTACATAGGTCTCACCACTCACTAACAAGCTTAGTAGAGTTTGAGAGGTAGGTACGGAGACGTCTGTACTTGTCCTCCAGAGTCTATTGAGTTAGGAAAAAGTCTCTCATTTGTTCTTTCTTGTCGTGCTACTTGATCCTCAATTACTGATTGAATTTCTATTCTGTCCTTTCGCAGATGGTAAGGACACGCACTTCTTCGTCCGCCGACCAGCAGCCTGAGCCCCAGACAGCTCCTGTGAGGGGCAGGGGTCGAGGCCGTATCAGAGGCCGTGGTAGGGGTAGAGCTCAGCCCCAGGCAGCTACCCCAGAGGTGGAGCCCCATATTGAGATTAATGAGGAGGTTCCGATTCCAGACAGCTCCAGTGGGCCCAGCTCAGGTCCCAGGAGAGGCTTTAATTACCCCGGATCTCCGGGATGCCTTGATCAGAATAGCGGGATTCATGGACAGCATTGCCAGAGCGGGTTTATTATCAGTTTCCCCAGCTACTTCTCAGGCTGGAGGAGGGGCCCAGACTCCTATTGCTCATACTCCGAGCCAGTAGCTCCTCAGCCTCAGGCACCAGTAATTCAGCCAGCTGTGGCCACTCAGTCAGGTACCACAGCTCATGCCGGTGATGGAACGGCCATGACTTCCGATTCGTTATGGAGGCTTGATCGGTTCTCCAAGCTATTTACCACTACATTCAGTGGAGCCGCATCAGAGGATCCTCAGGACTTTTTATTCAGTTGCCATGAGATTCTCAAGACTATGGGGATCGTGGAGACAAACGGAGTTGATTTTCTGTACCTTCAGACTTGCAGGATCCGCCAAGACTTGGTGGAGAGATTATTGCCTGACTCGACCAGCAGGGTCCCCAGCTCTATCATGGGACCAGCTTGCGGAACTATTTATGGAGAAGTTTCTCCCTGCTACTCAGCGGGATTTACTTCGGAGGCAGTTTGAGCGCCTCCATCAGGGCACTATGACAGTTACACAGTATGAGACGAGATTTATCGACTTGGCTCGTCATGCAGTGGTGATACTTCCCACTGAGCGGGAGAGGGTCCGCAAGTTTATAGATGGGCTTAATCAGCCGATTAGACTCCAGATGGCTATGGGCGTGGGGAGTGACATATCATTTCAGAAGGCAGCCAATGCAGCACGCAGAGTTGAGATGGCTCTCGCTAGAGGAGGCGGTTATTCTTCGGATAAGAGGCCTCGTCATTCGGGTAGGTTTGGTGCTTCTTCCTCTGGTAGCAGAGAATCCTTTGATAGAGGCCGGTCCTCCGAGCCTTTTCATTCCGCCCTTCGAGCTTCACAGGGTGGATCGGTGATCGTGGTTCTCGGGGTATTATTCGGACCGGTCTCCTATTAGTGCTCGGCCTCTTCGTAGTGTTCGTGGAGGCCATTCGGGTCGTCGGGGCCAGCAGCCCTATCGGCCCAAGAGTTGCTACGGTTGTGGCGACCCGAGTCATTTTATCGAGAATTGCCCTATAGCGGCGGGCAACTCTCGGCAGCGAGGTCCTCGTCCTATGATTCGAGGCCCCAGCTGACCCTCAGCCTGCCCAGCCAGCCGCAGGCGGGGGTAGAGATTATAGAGGTGGAGGTCGAGACCGTAGAGGTAGAGACCGTCCGGCGAGAGGTAGAGGTCGGCCGGTTGATGGTCGTCCTAGAACGTAGCTCAGGAAGGGAGGTGCGGATCCCCGATTCTATGCTTTACCGGCCCGAGCCGCAGGCGAGAGGCATCAGATCTCGTGATTACAGGTACTATTCTCGTGTGTGGCGGAGGTGCTTCGGTATTATTTGACCCCGGATCTACATACTCCTATGTGTCTTCCTACTTCGCACCGTATTTGGTCGTGCCCGCCTATGCTCTGGATATTCCAGTTTATGTGGCTACACCAGTGGGTGACTCCATAGTAGTCGATCGGGTGCATCGTTCGTGCGTAGTTATATTTGGGGGTCTTGAGACCCGTGTTGATCTGTTGCTTTTGGATATGGTAGATTTTGATGTCATATTGGGGATGGACTGGTTGTCCCCATACCATGCTATTCTTGATTGTCATGCTAAGACCGTCACCTTAGCCTTGCCAGAATCACCCCGATTAGAGTGGAAGGGTACCTCAAGCCACTCCGTTCGCACTGTTATTTCTTATGTTAAGGCTCGACGTATGGTCGAGAAGGGGTGTCTAGCTTATTTGGCTTATATTCGTGATTCCAGCGCAGAAGTTCCCTCCATTGAGTCGGTCCCTATTGCACGGGAGTTTCCGGAGGTTTTTCCTTCAGACCTGCCGGGCATGCCACCCGACAGGGATATTGATTTCTGTATTGATCTGGCACCGGGTACTCAGCCTATCTCTATTCCACCCTATCGAATGGCCCCGCCGGAACTAAAAAAGTTGAAAGATCAGTTGCAGGACCTTCTTGAGAAGGGCTTTATCAGGCCCAGTGGTTTCCCCTAGGGAGCACCTGTATTATTTGTAAAGAAGAAGGATGGCTCGATGCGGATGTGTATTGATTACCGGCAGTTAAACAAGGTGACTATCAAAAATAAATATCCACTGCCGAAGATTGATGATTTGTTTGACCAACTCCAGGGAGCGAGGGTATTCTCTAAGATAGACTTGAGGTCAGGCTACCATCAGCTGAAGATCAGGGCGGCCGACATTCCTAAGACAACCTTTCGCTCTAGATATGGGCATTATGAGTTCTTGGTCATGTCCTTCGGGTTGACCAATGCCCCCGCAGCATTCATGGAGTTGATGAATCGGGTATTCAGGCCTTACTTAGATCTGTTCGTGATAGTCTTCATAGATGACATTCTGGTGTACTCCCGCAGCCAGGAAGAGCACGAGCAGCACCTCGGAGTGGTTCTTCAGACTCTGAAAGATAACCATCTATATGCCAAATTTTCTAAATGTGAGTTCGGCTGAGTTCGGTAGCATTTCTGGGTCACATTGTATCAGTGGAAGGTATTCAGGTAGACCCAAAGAAGATTGAGGCAGTCCGGAATTGGCCTCGACCAGCTTCAGTGACTGAGATACGGAGTTTCTTGGGATTAGCAGGTTACTACCGTCGTTTTGTAGAGGGGTTTTCTTCTATTGCAGCCCCGATGACCAGGTTGACCCAGAAGGGTGTCCAGTTCCAGTGGTCAGAGGAGTGTGAGGCGAGCTTTCAGAAGCTCAAGATAGCCTTGACCACCGCACCAGTGTTGGTACTACCTACAGGTACAGGGCCTTATACAGTTTATTGTGACGCATCTCGTACAGGGCTTGGAGCGGTATTGATGCAGGATGGTAAGGTTATCGCTTATGCTTCGAGGTAGTTAAAGATACATGAGAAGAATTATCCAGTTCATGATCTTGAGTTAGCTGCAGTGGTTCATGCCTTAAAGATCTGGAGGCATTATCTATATGGTGTGACATGTGAGGTGTACACTGATCACAAAAGCCTACCGTACTTGTTCAAACAGAAGGAGTTGAATCTACGACAGCGGAGATGGTTAGAGTTGCTAAAAGACTATGATGTTACTATATTATATCACCCAGGTAAGGCCAATGTGGTGGCCGATGCATTGAGTAGAAAGTATGCCAGCATGGGTAGTCTTGCATATATTCCGGTCAATCAGAGACCATTAGCTCTAGATGTCCAGGCCTTAGCCAACCGGTTCGTGAGATTAGACATTTCTGAGCCTAGCAGAGTGTTAGCCTGCACGGTCGCTCGTTCTTCATTATTAGAGCGTATCCGTGAGAGGCAATTTGATGATCCTCATTTGCGTGAGTTGAGAGATACGGTACAGCGGGGAGGTGCCACACAGGTGAACCTAGATGATGATGGCGTATTGAATTGCAGGGTCGAGTTTGTGTGCCCAATGTCGAAGGAATTCGAGAGTTGATCTTAGCAGAGGCCCACAGTTCGCGGTATTCTATTCACCCAGGTGCCGCGAAGATGTACCGGGACTTACGGCAACACTATTGGTGGCGCAGAATGAAGAAAGATATCGTTGCGTATGTCGCTCGGTGTCTAAATTGTCAGCAGGTGAAATATGAGCACCAGAGACCTGGTGGTGTATTCCGGAGGATTGAAATTCCCGAGTGGAAATGGGAGCGGATCACTATGGACTTCGTTACTGGACTTCCTTTGACTCGGAGGAAATTTGATGCTATTTGAGTCATTGTTGATAGGCTGACCAAATCAGCACACTTTATCCCAGTATCCGTCTCCTACTCGTCGGAGAGGTTAGCGGAGGTTTACATTAGGGAGATTGTTCGTCTCCATGGGGTGCCGGTATCTATTATCTCTGATCGGGGTACGCAGTTTACCTCGCGGTTCTGGAGAGCGGTTCAGCAGGAGTTAGGCACCCGGGTTCAGTTGAGTACAGCATTTCATCCTCAGACGGATGGCCAGTCCGAGAGGACTATTTAGATTCTTGAGGACATGCTTCGAGCTTGTGTTATTGATTTCGGAGGCTCGTGGGATCAATTTCTACCATTAGCAGAGTTCGCCTACAATAACAGTTACCAATCTAGCATCCAGATGGCCCCGTATGAGGCATTGTATGGTAGGCGATGTCGATCACCAGTTGGATGGTTTGAATCGGGAGAGGCTCGGTTGTTGGGTACAGACTTAGTCCAGGAGGCCTTGGATAAAGTCAAGACTATTCAGGAGAGATTGCGTTCAGCTCAGTCCAGGAAGAAGACTTATGCGGATCGTAAGGTTCGAGATGTAGATTTCATGGTTGGTGAACGAGTATTGCTCCGAGTGTCGCCTATGAAGGGCGTGATGAGGTTTGGGAAGAAGGGCAAGCTCAGCCCTAGGTATATTGGTCCATTTGAGATTCTAGACAGAGTGGGAGGGGTGGCTTACGGATTAGCTTTGCCGCCTAGCTTATCAGCCGTGCATCCAGTTTTTCATGTATCTATGCTTCGGAGATACCACGGCGATCCCACACATGTGTTAGACTTCAGTAATGTCCAATTGGACAATGATCTATCTTACGAGGAGGAGCCGGTAGCCATTCTAGACCGGCGACAGTTGAGGTCGAAGAGTTATCCTTCTGTGCGTGTTCAGTGGAGAGGTCAGCCTCCTGAGGCATCGACCTGGGAGTCCGAGTCCGATATGCGGAGCCGCTACCCACATTTGTTTCCCGACTCAGGTACTTCCTTCTCTTGTCCGTTCGAGGACGAACGGTTGTTTTAGAGGTGGAGGATGTGACGACCCAAAGGGTCATCACTTATTTAATTAATCATTTCAAGCTTCTGAGGCATTGAAAACCTCATTCTATGTTGCCTCGATTTGCGTGCACAGTCCGGCACAAAGCTGAAAAATATTTATGTTGAAATATGTGAAATATGTGAAAAAGTAGAAGAATTTTGATATTAATATTGATATGGTTGACTTTGGTCAACATTTTTGGTAAACGGACCCGGATTCGTGATTTGACTGTCTCAGAAAATCCGTAGAAAAATATAGAACTTGGGCATATGTCCGGAATTGAAATCCGAGGTCTAGAACCCCGGTAAAAGAATTTTTCTGTTAAATTGTTTTCCGAAAATGTTTAAGGAAAATGAAACTGAATTTTGATTAAAAGGTACTGGTATCGGGCTCGTATTTTGGTTCCGACGCCCGGTACAGGTCATATATATTGGTTAAGCGCTTCCTATAAAGTTTGGTTGAAAACGGACGTCGTTTGACGTGTTTCGGCCTTAAATTGGAAATTTTGGAAATTATGAAATTTTAAAGAATTCTTGAGTTTTAAGGCTCAATTCATTGATTTTGATGTTATTTTAGCGATTTGATCACGCGAACAAGTTCGTATGATGTTTTTGAGTTAGTGTGCATATTTGGTTTGAATCCCCGAGGGCTCGGGTGAGTTTCGGATAGGTAACGGGATGGTTTTGAACTTGAAATTGCAGCAGAAACTCTGCAATTTTTGCACAGAGATTTTCTTCTATGCGATCGCATAGGTGAGGCTGCGATCGCATAGAGCAAAGATTAGAGGTCCCAAAAATCCTTCCGTGCGATCGCAATAGAGCCCATGCGATCGCATAACTTCCACATTTCCTCCTATGCGATCGCATACTATCCTTCGCGATCGCATAAAGTAAGACTGAGGCCCAGAATTTCCTTCTATGCGATCGCGTACCGTTCCCTGCGATCGCATAGAGTAATTTCAGTTCATCCATTTACTTCTATGCGATCGCATAAGACCTCCGCGATCGCATAGAGTAATTTTGCTGTCCCCATTTTTCTTCTATGCGATCGCATCACAGTCCCTGCGATCGCATAGAGTAAATTTTCGCCCAGTGAATTTAAGACAGAAAACAGAACAGAAACGGGATAAAAATCCCATTTCTGTTCAACTCTCTTCTCCACAGCATTTTAGGCGATTTTTGAGGCATTTCTTCATCAAAGTTCATTGGGTAAGTATTGTTAACTCGTTTTTTTCATTTTTCATCAACATCAATCAAATCCTTAGGCTTAAACATGTATAAATTGGTTGAAAATTTGAGAAATGGGTATAGTTAGGGCTTTCAAAGAATTTGCGATTTAGACCTCGTTTTGGAGTCGAACTTAAGAACAATATGTATATTTGAACTCATGGAAGATTGGGTGAACTTGTTTTGGTTCGAAACTTGAGTTTCGATTATGTGGGCCCGGGGTCGGTTTTTACTATTCCGGGCAGAATGTTGTAAAAACCATATTTAGCAATATGAACTAGTTTGTTAAGTAGAATTGATGATATTAAATCAATTGTGTATAGATACGATTGGATTGGAGTCAAATTCAAAAGGAAAAGGCATTGCTACGGATTGAATCGTTCGTAAACTTTCGAGGTAAGTGTTTGTTCTATCCTAGCTTGAGGGAATAGGATTATGTGTTATGTGTTATGTGATCGAGTGCGGTGTATGGGCTGTGGTGACGAGCATCCATACACTGGCGTCTAGTATGACCGTGAGTCGTTGGAAAAATGATTATTTGAGATATATTCCAGATGAATTGTTATTGTTCTTCCTTGTTGGGACTTGTTGTGAAGAAAATTATTGATTGCCCTTGATGGGACGATTTATGAATTGTTGTTTCTTTCTTTGCCCTTAACCGTGATTGTTATTTGGGTGAGGAAGAGAGATAATGCACGAAGGGTGATGCCGTGCCATGTTTATTATTGATTATGCACGAAGGATCATGCCGTGCCATGTTTATTATTGATTATGCACGAAGGATCATGCCGTGCCCTATTATTGATTATGCACGAAAGATCATGCCGTGCCCTATTATTGAACCATGTACGAAGGATCATGCCGTACTATGGATGTGAGGATGAGAGTAAAAGCACGAAGGGTGATGCCGTGCAACTGTTTGCTATTTCTTGAATTGATATTACTTGTGTTTACATTACACTTTGTTTTTCCTTGTGAAATTATTAACTGTGGTTAATTGTTGAATTCTTTAAGATATTCCTTATTGTGTTAATACTTGATTATTTCTTGTTATTTTGTGGTACATATATATATATTGAATTGCACAGGTTTATGTGAGTGTCTGGTCCTAGGCTTGTCACTACTTCGCCGGGATAGGCCGGGCACTTACCAGCACATGGGGTCGGTTGTGCTGATGCTACACTTCTGTGCATTTTTGCACAGGTCCAGGTTACGATCAGGAGCAGCAGCAGTAGTAAATAGATTGCGTGGGAGTTGATCACATTTGAGACCGAGGTAGCTTGCAGACGTCCGCAGGTCCGGCGTCTCTTTCTTTAATTATGTTAATAGCTGTAGTCTCTTTGTTCCGAGACAAACAGAATTATGATATATTTCCTTCAGACTTTTATGTGTAGTATTCCATAGTAGTTTGTGAGTTGGTGACTCCAAGTCTTGGGTAGAGGATTTCAATATGATTTTTACCTTGTGATTTGTTATTTCCATTTCGATAAAGTATTCCGCATTTATTTAATTAAAATTGTGTTAAAAACAGGATAGTATGAATACAAGTGGCTTGCCTAGCTACCACGAGTAGGCGCCATCACGATCCCGTATTGGGGGAAAATCCGGGTCGTGACAACGACATTATGGACAAAGCAACTCTCATTCCCTTTGGAAGAACCGGGTTATAGAGTTTAAAGAGTCTCCACCTAATGATTATAGTGCATTAGGACACTTTTAGAGAAAAGAAAAGAAAACTAGAGTACGGGTAAGGGCTTGAGGTTATCTCAAGGGGAAGGTGTTAGGCACCCCTCAAGATCTACTAGTGTGGTTCCTAGCCTTGCTTATTTGTGACTTTAAGAAGAGGAGGAGTAAACAAACAAGGTTTGCACATAGGGAATACAAATAAGTTGAAAGCTTTTGAAAGAAAAAAGAGAAAAGGACATAAGTGGCTTTGAAAAGAAAATATAATTTGTTTGAGAAAAACATCATATCATATAAACAAAGGGAAGGGGTCCTAGGTTTAAATATAATATGGATCACGTCGGTGCAATATCCAGTAAGTCATTCCCGCATGAGATATTAGCGCACCATTATCATCATCTCCATGTTCTACTCTTCCCGCCCGTTAAGGTATTTAAGCGCAATTGATTTCGTTCCCCAACCTATTAGTCCCGAGGTATTTAAGACTTCTAATCCTAAAGGGAAAGAAAAGGGGTAGAGGCATATATAGGGTTCAAAAGGATAAAATACTAGTGGCGACAAACAAAACACATAACAAGTAGAAGGGATTGACAAACAAATATGCAAGGCTCACAGAAAGCCCTGTAAATCAGCTAGCACTTAGTGTAGCATGTCTTGCACATACTGTTTTGGTCTTAAAATTAAAATGAAATGGTTGACGGACTAATTTTACACATAGAGTTGGGTAAATAGTCCGCATTAGGAAACCCGAATCTAATTGTCAGAAATTTAGGTGTTTGAAACAGGTTATACCTAATGCAGAAGAGTTTAAAATAGCAGATTGAAAATTACACAGGTTCAGAGATGGCTTTGAAAATCAGCCGAATTGTTTAAGTGAAATACCATAGAGTTGTAAAGAAGAGTTCCGAAAATGAAAAGACTTTGAAAGTGAGTTCAAGTTAAAGACTATTTTGAAATAGTAGCTTCATAAGATGAATAAAAATTCAGGCAGAAAGTTGAAAACTATTTCAGGAAAGAAGATGCAAGTTCAGAAACTTTAAGAGAATTATAGACGGGTAGAGTTTCTGTAATAAACAAGTTTGGACGAGTTTTGTCGAAAACGTTGAAGCCAATTGCCGGGTTATAGATTTAAGCGAGTTTGAAACCCTATAGGCAGGATATCTATACCTTTTTTTTAGACTTGTTACTATTATTAAACGGGTACGAAATAAGTATTTGACTACCCTACAGTTTGCCTAGCGTTTATGCATTTCCTATAAGTATGATTTATATATGCAATTAATTGCTTGATTATTAGATCCTATAGGCAGGATTTCTAATGCTTGAGTATGACTAAACATTAATTCTTATAGACATGATCTCTATTTGATTGAGTTAAAAAATGTTAAAAACCTATAGACATGATATCTAGGTGATTTAAAGCATTGAACCTATAGGTATGGTATCTACTATTTAGCATATGCAAGTAAATATAAACCCCTCCTATATCCTTTCCTAATACTTCCCCGAGTTTCTTTTTACAAGATTATTACTGGAAAAGAAAGTAAATAACAGAAAATACATCACAGCCTACAGCTAGAACCGAGCAGCCTAATTCAATCTTGATATCCAATAACGTGTTTCACCAATTTCGGATTCCAGGTTCCAAGGCCTTCTCTTAGAGTGTTTCAATGTTCCAAGGGCTTTCAGGAAGCCCAGGCAATGCTTACACCCTAGAGATTGAAATGAGTAGTGCAATGTGCGGAATTACTCGCCCTTAGGCATCCAAGTTCAGAGGGAGCTCCGGGGTCCCTAAGCATGGTTTACCACAGGGAGTAGGACTTAAAGAGCTAATAATAAGTTTGAAGTGAGGGGATTAGAGGAAGACCAGGGCAAAAGATGGTCAAACCCAGTCATGAATGGGACTCACACACCCCTAACCCTTTACATGGTTTGAACAAATAAGAGCGGACTTGAGAAAGTCAGACTTAGGCCTGAATGGTGATTAGGACACCACCAGACTTGAGTAAAGCTCAACACATAACAGGGGTTAAGGGAATGGGTCTGATTTGAGCATAGGTTTAGTGCAACCTGGTTCCAAACTAGGGATGGCAATAGAGTGCCACCCAAGTCTAAAACAATACTCATAAACAAAGGGGTTAGGGAAATTTACATTATCGTTGTCCAATTTACGAGGCATATTGACCCACGAAAGAATCGCACCTTTTGATAAATTAAAATAAGAATAATATACACAACTACTAATAATTATATCAACATTAAGAGTATAAGTACTTTTAATGGCTAGAAAGTTTATTTTTTTAAGTCAGTATAAAATACTTATCTCTATTTGGTCCGTTCAATACATATAAAATGTATTTATCACGACCCAAATTCCATACCCGGTCGTGATGGCGCCTCTCGTGAAGACAATGCCAGCCAAAACCCCAAATTCTCTTTTAACAGCTATTAAACATAAAGGGATAGAAATATAACTTATTAACATTTAACTATTAATTTTATCCCAATACAATCCGACCGGGTTGTCACAAGTCACGAGCATCTAATGAGTAAAAGAACTACTACAGGCCAACAATGTATAATAATATACATGATAAAAATAGGAATACAAAGAATGAAGCACGATGCCGCGAACGCTAGCGGTGACCTTGCCCAGCTACTACCATAAGGTCTTCTGCCATGTTAATAACCCGCTAACAGGTGAACAATACCTGTAACTGCACGCAAGGTGCAGGGTGTAGAGTACTTCCAACTCAGTGGTAATAAAAGAGAATAATAACTAAGCGATAAGAAAACACGTATGGCACACCAAAATGCTATACAAGACAGTACAATCCCTTTTTGAAAAGCCGAAATACTATGAAAATCCTTTAGAAAACCTAAAGATCAGTTAAAAATATCACTTTTGAAAATCTCTTTTACAAATATCCCTTTTTCTTTTTCAACATCTAGCATATGAATGCTATATCAGATAGAGCAAATCGGCTCACAAGTCGGCCCTTTGGGCACATCACTCCTCAATATGTAACACCAGGGTATCTAGTCAACTAGGCAAGTAATAGTATGTACGCCAATAATGCATGAGTGCTAATGTCAATGTCATGCCACGTAGTACAAAAAGGAGTGAATGTAATGCAATGCATATGATTGCTGCGGCGTGCAACCCGATCTATTTGGGTACCCGCGCTCACTATGTGGGTTCAGCCTCCGGAGGGGCTCCTATAGGCCAAGCACAATAATAATGCGGGGTGCAGTCCGATCCATATAGTATGGCAGCATGTAGTCCGATCCATATACTACTGCGGCGTGCAGTCCGATCCATGCAATATGCTACTACGGCGTGTAGTCTGATCCATGCATGTATATGCATATGGACACATATCACTCGAGGCCTGAAAGCCTCCTCACATTACTCGTTATGCCCTCACATATGGCCTTCGGCCCCAATCAATCCAACAAATAATCAAAAAGCCACTCGGACATCAGTAAAACAATGATACTCATCTCAAATGATAGTTCAAATATCAGTCAAAACTCCACGTTTGAGTACAATATAGATGAGTTCAAAATAGTGTAAATCACACGGACTGAGTTCAAATAGTATTTGAACAGTGAAGGAAAACAGTAATGATAGTTCATAAAGAGTTTCAATAATCGGCAATAAGCCCCAAGTATGGAAATAAGCCCAAATTATAATGATGACAGAAATTCATTTCAAACATGCGGTAAAAACCAACAACCGGGACGGACCAAGTCATGATCCCCAACGGTGCTCTACCCCACGGTCAGGTCCAGCATGAAAGTCACCATAATATAGTACTAAGATGTGCAAATCCGGTGTTTCAAACCCTCAGGATATCATTCCCAAGAATTACTCACCTCGAACTGGCGAAAACTCAAGCACGCGACACCTTTGCTCCACAAACCGGCCTCTACATGCATTGAAACTAGCCAAAATTAGTAAAAATATATCATAATAGACTAATGGAACAACATCCAATCGAAAACAATCGAAATATAACAAAAATCTCGAAACTAGCAAAACCTGAGCCCTGAGCCTACTTCTTGAACTATTATGAAACTCACATTTTCGGAATCCTCGTCTCGCTACGACTCCGTACATATACAATTTATCAAAACTGGAGTTCAACTAAGCCACCAAATCCCACTTTTACATATAAAAAATCCAAGCCCTAACTTCTTCAATTTACACCCAAATTCAGAGAATTAATAGAAGACGTTTTGATAAACTCATGTATTTGACTTATAAAACTTACCTCCAATCAATTCCCAGTTGAAACCCTCTTAATTCCTTGCCAAAAGCTCCCAAGCTTGCTCAACAATTGAGGAAAATGAACCCAAGTCGCGAATGAAATGTTATAAAAAAATAGGTCTTCCCAGGTGACATTTGCTCTATGTGAACGCAACATAGAAGTCGCAAACGTGATGACTTAATTCCTCAACCTCCGGGAATGAGGAGTCCCTGATGCGAACGCGAAGCACAGTTCCAGACCTGCCAAATTTTCCTTGTACGCGAACGTGTCAATTGGCTCGCGATCGCGAAGAACCAACAGCATCCACTACATGAATGTGATATGTGACAACCTGGCCCATCATCACGAGAGTTACCAGCCCGTTACCCTCTTCATTTATGTGTTTCATGTTTCTATATATGTGTTAAAGTCTATCGGGTAAATTGGGAGTGATTCTGGTTGAAAATGAGGCATATAGCCTTTTTGAGTGAAGCTTGTTTAGGAAAAGTTAACCTGGAGTTGAATATGTGGTTAGATGGCTTAGAATCAAATTTAGATGATTTGATTTGTTCCGGGAGATGATTTGTGACTTATAGGAGCGATGTGAATTGAATTTGGAGGTCCGGTGTAGAAATAGGCTTGAATTGGCTAAGTTGGAATATTGGCGGAATCCGATCGATGGGTGAGATTTTGATCCGGGAGTCGGAATGGAATTCTGACAGTTGTAGTAGCTTCGTAGGGTGATTTTGGATATGTCTGCAAATGTTCAGGCCATTCGGACATCGTTTGGTCGGGTGTTTGATAGAATGTAAGTTTTGGATGTTTTGGTTAAATCTTAGGCTTGAACAGGCCTTAATTTGATGATTCGTGTGTTTGAGGGTGTGTTTTTATGATTGGAACAAGTTTGTATAATTATTTAGAGTGGATTGGTATTTTTGGTTGAGGTCCCTGGGGCCTCGGCACGTTTTTGGAGGGTCGAACAGATGAATTTTTGGAATTTTTGATTGCTGGTATGAGTTGCAGCAGGAGTTCCGCTTCTGCGGATGGGGAACCGTAGAAACGGCTCCACAGAAGTGAGTTTGATCTTGCAAAAGTGAGTTCGAGTATGTTTGGGCGATTCCACAAAAGCGGCTAGGATTTCGCAGGGGCGGGCTCACAAAAGCGAGCCCTTGATTGCAGAAGCGGATGGCAGGATTTTGGAACCTTCGTAGAAGCGTGAGGTTTTCCGCTTAAGCGGTCTCGCAGGCGCGAGACCTGAGACGCAGAAGCGATGTGGCCGGTTAAGTGTATTGTCGCATAAGCAACAAAAATGATGCAGAAGCAGACTCGCATGTGCGAGTCTAGGACCGGAGAAGCGGAAGTAGTGTCAGTGATTAAGTAAATTAAGGGTTCAAATTTCAGTATGTTATAACACATTCAGGCTTAGAACCAAAAAGCAATTTAGGCGATTTTGAGGAGGAAATCGAGGGGATTCTTCAGGTAAGCATTCATGGACTCAATTTATGTTATTACCTTGTTAAATTGTGGACTTACTACATGTAAATGGAGGATTGGAGGTATATTAATGGAGGTTTTTTCTCTAAGCCTAGATTATTGAAAATCATTGATTTGAATGGGCATACGGAGTCCGATTTTGATAAACATTATATGTACGGACTCGTGTTGAGATAAGGATTCTGGAAATATAACTTTTGTAATTTTTCGAGAAGCGAGCCCAAGGGTCGGGTTTTGGCAATTTTGTGGTTTTGGTGTAATTCGAGTTGTTTTGATTGGGTTATGTTCCTTTAGCCTATTTTGATGTGTTTCTATTGGTTTTGATCAGATTCTGCACCCGTGGAGGCCGATTCTCGTGGCAAGGGCATTGCAGACTAGTCTTCAAGCTTGTCGAGGTAAGTAATGGGTGTGGGTAATGATCAGCGGGTTCGAAACACCGGTATATCACTATGTGACGATGTATTGAGGCGAGACACGTACTCTCTTGTGAGTGAGGGGTCGATTGTTATTAGGGACTATGGCTTAGTCCGACCTGGTAATACCATATTGTGTTATTGGCTTTAATTGAGCCGGTAAACCTCATACTTCGATGGTTATGGATATCTTTGGGCTGTGAGCCAGTTATTGGGATCCCGCAAGGATCGTTACTAGTATTTCTATGATATTACCATGTTATTATGATACCAGTCCTGAGATATTACTGTCTAAAATGGTTTTCCAAACTGTGGAATTTCTGAAACACCATTTTCTACTGAAAAATGATAAAAGAGATTTCAAATGTTATTTCTATGCCTTTGAGGCTTGAATTGCATGTAGCTTGGCTGGTAGTGCTCGGGCTGTGCGCCGTAGCATTTCATGATATTGTGCTTGGGCTGTAGGAGCCCCTCCAGAGTCTGAACACCTACAATGACCACGGGTACCCAAATGGATCGGGCGACGCGCCGTAGCGGTCATATTTATGCATTGCATTTCATTTAGCTACACTTGTTGTTATGTTAGCTGATATTGCTAGTTCTGATACTGCTCATGTTGATAATTGATACAAGATATTGTTGTATAGCCTTGCTTAGTGTTGTATTGTGTTTTCTTACCTTCGTTGCCTTACCATTGCTTATTACCACTGAGTTGGAAGTACTCACACTACTCCTTGCACCTTGTGTGTAGATCCAAGTACATCATAGCAGAGGTGACTCTCCAGCTGCTCGGAGTGCTTCATTTGTACTGTTAAGGTAGTTGCTAGCATCCGTAAGACCTGGCTCTCCAGTCTATCTCCTCTTTTCTTTGGACTATTCTGCACATGTAATCACAGTTGTATACACTATCACAGCTATATATTCTGGTAGAGGCTCATGACTTATGACTCCTGATTCTGTGGGATGTTTTATACTGGTTTTGGGATATCCTTTCCCGATGTGCTAGATGTTTTATCATTCTCTTATTATTGTTTTATGCTAAAACGTGTAAAGTGAGAGTTGGTAGTTCTGTGATACGAATGGTTGATCGGCCTGGCCTAGCAATATGCTGGGCACCATCACGACCGGGTTTTGGGGTCGTGACAAGGTGGTATCAGAGCCTTGGTTACTAGGCCTCATGAGCCTTGAGTCGATTAGTAGTGTCTCGCGGATCGGTACGGAGACATCTGTATTTATCCTCGGGAGGCTGCAGTCCTTTAGGAAACACTTAACATTTCTTGAAATCTGTCGTGCAGTTTTGTTGTTCCGAGAACTGAATTTCTGTATTTTGTTCTCTCGTAGATGGAGAGGACTCGTGCTACAAGATGAAGTGGACGACCACCATTGCCACCAGCTAGAGGCTGTGGTCGAGGCTGTTGTCGTGGTCGTGGTAGAGTGGCAAGTGCAGTGCCAGTAGACCCACCTATTGTGCCTATTCAGGATCAGCCCCCGGTGGTTAAGGCTCCAGTAGCACCCGTTCAGGCACCGGCAGTGCCTATTGTTATAACTAGCCTTCAGGAGACTTTGGCCTAGATATTATCAGTCTATATTGGATTGGCTCAGGTAGTTTCAGCTACCGCTAAAGTAGCAACGTCCTAGACCAGGGGTGGTCATCAGACACTCGCAGCATGCACACCAGAGAAATTTGTGCAGGGACTTCAGACGCTAGAGGCAGTCCAAGCTCAGGCAGTTGCACCGGCTGTTCCAGTTGTGCCAGCCCTAGAGTAAGTGGTACCGGTGATGCCTGATGACGAGCAGTGTCGCTTGGAGAGATTTGGTAGGCTCGAGCCACCTTCATTCAGTGGTACCGAGGGCGAGGATTCCCAGGGTTTCTTAGATAAAAGGATGTTATGTATAGTTAGGATTCTTGAGTCCAGTGGTGTTTCATTTACTACCTTCCAGTGTTCTGGTCCAGCATTCGATTAGTGGGAGGAGTTTGAGAGGCATAGGCCTGCCGGGGCAGCACCTCTTACCTGGAAATAGTTTTCCACTCTCTTTTTAGAGAAGTATATGCCTCGGTCCCGTCGAGATGAGCTACGTCGCCAGTTTGAGTGGTTAGTGTAGGGTGATATGTCACTGACCCAGTATGAGCTGCGGTAAGCTTAGTTGTCTAGGCATGCTATTTGGATGATCCCGACAGATCAGGAGAGGATTAGGAGGTTCATTCATGGCCTCAACTATTCTATTCGCATCCTGATGACCAGAGAGAGAGTATTGGCATCATCTTTTGAGTAGGTTATTGATATGGCAGGCTCTATTAAGGCGGATCATCACCGTGAGCGAGAGGAGAGGGAGGCCAAGAGGCCTCGAAGTTCTGGCAACTTTAGTGGTGCTCCATTCAGGGGGCAGTTTCATCAGGGCAGAGGTCGCTCATCTAGACCTTCTCTGTCAGGCCGCCCAGAGCATAGTGGAGCTTTTTCTGGTCGTGGCTGTTAGGGATTCCGTTAGGGCCAGTCTTCACTTAGTTCTCTCCCATCTCATAGTACAGCACCTACTTCTTCATCATAGGGTTCATCTGCGGCGAGGGGTTCCCTTCAGTCCCCTTCTCCAGTGCCAGGCAGTTGTTTTGAGTGTGGCGAGTTTGGCCACATTAAGAGGTAGTGCCCTCAACTTTGTAGAGATAGGTCTCAACAGAGGGATCAGCCCTCCCCTTCAGCACCATCTCAGACTAGTAGATATGGAGGTCAGTCTTCTAGAGGTCGCCCCAGAGGTGAGGAGCGATCGAGTAGTGGTCAGGTACGTTGCTATGCACTTCTTGATAGGCGTAATAATGTTGCCTCAAATGCAGTGATTACAGGTATCATTTCAGTTTGTCATAGAGATGCCTCTGTTTTCTTTTATCTCGGGTCCACATATTCGTACGTGTCTTCTTATTTTGCACATCATTTGGGTGCGACCCATTGTAGTCTTGATTTGATTGTTCATGTATCCACCCCAGTGGGTGATTCGATTATTGTGGATTATGCCTATAGATCCTGTGTTGTTTTTAATGGGGGTCTGGACACCTAGGTGGGTTATTGGTAGGTATGGTAGATTTTGATGTGATCTTGGGCATGGACTGGCTGTCCCCGTGCCATGCTATATTGGACTTTCATGCCAAGACAGTTATATTGGCTATTCCTGGTATTCCTCAAATTGAGTGGCGCGGTTCGCCTGATTACGTCCCTAGCCATGTTATTTCATTCTTAAAGGCTTAGAGAATGGTTGAAAAAGGGTGTTTGTCGTATCTAGCATTTGTGAGGGATGTGGGAGCTAAGAGTCCTAGTATTGATTATGTGCCTGTTGTGAGGGACTTTCCAGATGTATTCCTATCAAACCTGCCAGGCATGCCGCTGGACAGGGACATCAATTTCTGTATTGACTTGATGCCTGGCCCTCAGCCCATTTCTATTCCTCCTTATCGGATGGCACCAGCTGAGCTGAAGGAATTGAAAGAACAACTTCAGGAGCTTTTGGATAAGGGGTTCATTCGCCCTAAGGTGTAACCGTGCGGTGCACCAATGTTATTTGTTAAGAAGAAATATGGTTCTATGTAGATGTGCATTGATTATAGACAGCTGAACAAGGTAACAGTGAAGAACAAGTATCCTCTATCGCGCATTGATGATTTATTCAATCAGCTACAGTGAGCAAGGGTGTTCTCGAAGATTGATTTACGTTCAGGCTATCATCAGCTAAAGATTAGGGACTCTGATATTATGAAGACTGCATTGAGGACTAGGTATGGGCAGTATGAGTTCCTTGTGATGTCTTTTGAGCTGACCAACGCCCCATCAACGTTCATGCATCTGATGAACAGTGTGTTCAGGCCATATTTAGATTCATTCGTGATCATGTTCATTGATGATATTCTAGTATACTCCGGTATCCAGGAGGAGCACGCTTAACATTTGAGCATGGTGTTGCAGAGGTTGAGGGAGGAGAAATTGTATGCTAAGTTCTCCAGGTGCGAGTTTTGGCTCGAGTCAGTAGCTTTTCTGGGTCATGTGGTGTCTCATGATGGTATTCAGGTTGACCCGAAGAAGATAGAGGCGGTGCAGAGTTGGCCTAGACCATCCTCAGCTAAAGAGATCAGGAGTTTCCTTGGTTTGGTGGGGTATTATCGCCGATTTGTTCAGGGATTTTCATCCATTGCTTCTTTTTTTACCAGGTTGACGCAGAAGGGTGCACAATTCGTGTGGTTGGATGAGTGCGAGGAAAGCTTTCTGAAGCTCAAAACAGCTTTGACCACAGCTCCAGTATTAGTCTTGCCATCAGCTTCAGGTTCGTATACTGTATATTGTGATCCCTCGAGAGTGGGGATAGGTTGTGTATTGATGCAGGCAGGGTAGAGTGATTGCTTATTCTTCTCGTCAGTTGAAGCCTCATGAGAAGAACTACCCTGTTCATGATTTGGAGTTAGCTGCCATAGTTCATGCCTTGAAGATTTGGAGGCACTATTTGTACGCTTTGTCTTGTGAGGTGTATACCGATCATCGTAGTCTCCAGCATTTGTTCAGACAAAGGGATCTTATTTTGAGGCAGCGGAGATGGCTTAGTTGCTCAAGGATTATGACATTACTATTCTATATCATCCGGGGAAGGCCAATGTGGTGGCCGATGCTTTGAGCCGAAAGGCGGTTAGTATGGGCAGCTTGGGGTATATTCCATTTTGTGAGAGACCATTTGCTTATGATGTTCAAGCATTGGACAATCGGCTAGTGTGGTTAAATATTTTAGAGCCCAGCAGGGTGTTAGCTTGTGTTGTTTCTCGGTCTTCTTTATATAATCGTATTCATGAGCGCCAGTATGATGATCCACACTTGCTTGTCCTTAAGGACAGAGTTCAGCATGATGATGCCAGAGATGTCACTATTGATAGTGATGGTATATTGAGGATGCAGGGCCGGATATGAGTGCCCAATGTTGATGGCCTTCGTCAGTTTACATTGGAGGAGGCCCATAGCTCACGGTATTCTATCCATCTAGGTGCCGCGGAGATGTACCAGGACGTGAAATAGCATTATTGGTGGAGGGAGATGAAGATGGACATTGTGAGACATGTAGCACGGTCCATCAACTGTCAGCAGGTCAAGTACTAGCATCAGAGGCCCGGTGGCGTGTTCCATCGTATTGATATTCACGAGTGGAAGTGGGAAAGGATCACTATGGACTTTGCTAGTGGACTCCCTTGGACAGCGAAGAAGTTTTATTAAGTTTGGGTGATTGTGGATAGGCTGACCAAGTTAGCTCACTTTATTCATGTGTGTACTACATACTCCTCGGAGCGGTTAGCTGAGATATCCATTTGGGAGATTGTGAGATTGCATGGAGTCCCAGTTTCTATCATATTAGACAGAGGTACTCAGTTTACTTTGCAAATCTGGAGGACATTACAGCGTGAGTTGGGCTCCTAGTTTGAGTTGAGTACTGCATTTCATCCTCAGACGGACGGACAGTCCGAGCGTACTATTCAGATCTTGGAGGATATGTTGCAAGCTTGTGTTATTGATTTTGGTGGTTCATGGGCTGATTACTTTCCTCTCGCAGATTTTTCTTATAACAACAGCTACCAATCTAGTATTCAGATGGCGATATATGAGGCCTTGTATGGGAGATGGTGTAGATCTCCAGTTGGTTGGTTCGAGTCCGGTGACGCTAGGTTGTTGGGGACAGAGTTAGTCCAACATGCTTTGGACAAGGTGAAGGTGATTTAGGAGAGACTTCGCATAGCTCAGTCGCGCCAGAAGAGTTATACAGACAGGAAGGTTCGGGATGTGTCTTATTCTATGGGTGAGAAGGTCTTACTGAAGGTTTCGCCTATGAAAGGCATCATGAGATTTGGGTAGAAAGGAAAGCTCAGTCCGAGATTCATTGGCCCCTTTGAGATTCTCAGGAGGATTGGAGAGGTGTCCTATATGCTTGCTTTGCCACCCAGCCTATCCGGAGTTCATCCAGTGTTTCACATATCCATGCTCCGGAAATATGTTTGCGACCCATCGCATGTGTTGGATTTCATTACTATTCAGCTTGATGATGACTTGAACTATGATGTGGAGCCTACATCTATATTAGGTCATCAGGGGAGGAGATTGAGATCCAAGAACATTGCATCAGTAAAGGTTCAATGGAGAGGTCGGTCCGTGGAGGAGGCCACTTGGGAGATCGAGCAGATGCGGAGCAGATATCCTCACTTATTTGGGTCTCCAGTTATGTTTCTTGACCCGCACGAGGAAGAGCGTTTGCTTAAGTAGGGGAGAATGTGATGACCCGGCCCGTCGTCATTTATGTATTTCATGTTTCTATATATGTGTTAATGTCTATCGGGTTCTAGTTGAAAATGAGGCATATATCCTTTTTGAGTGAAGCTTGTTTATGAAAAGTCAACCTGGAGTTGACTATGAGGTTAGAGGCCTTGGAATCAAATTCTGAGGATTTGTTTAGTTCTGGGAGGTGATTTGTGACTTAGAGGAGCGATGTGAATTAAATTTGGAGGTCCGGTGTAGAAACAGGCTTGAATTGGCTAAGTTGGAATTTTGGCGGAATCCGATCGACGGGTGAGATTTTGATCCGGAAGTCAGAATGGAATTTTGATAGTTTCAGTAGCTTCGTAGGGTGATTTTGGATATGTCTACAAATGTTCAGGTCATTCGGACATCATTTGGTCGGGTTTTTGATAGAATGTATGTTTCGGAAGTTTTGGTTGAATCTTAGGCTCGAACCGGCCTTAATTTGAGGATTCATGTGTTTGAGGGTGTGTTTTTATGATTGGAGCAAGTTTGTATAATGATATAGAGTGGATTGGTATTTTTTGTTGAGGTCCCGTGGGCCTCAGGATGTTTTCGGAGGGTCTAACGGATGAATTTTTTGTTGTAGCAGGAGTTCCGCTTCTGCGGATGGGGAACCGCAGAAGCGGCTCCGCAGAAGCGAGTTTGATCTCCCAGAAGCAAGTTCGATTATGGTTGGTCAATTCTACAGAAGCGGCTAGGATGTCGTAGGGGCGGGCTCGCAGAAGCGAGGCCTTGATCGCAGAAGCGGACGCCAAGATTTTGGAACCTTCACATAAGCGTGAGGTTTTCCTCTTAAGCGGTCTTGCAGGCGCGATACCTGAGATGCAGAAGCGATGTGGCCGGTTAAGTGTATTGTCACAGAAGCGAGAAAAATGACGTAGAAGCGAACTCGCATGTGCGAGTCTTGGACCGCAGAAACGGAAATGGCATCAGTGATTAGGAAATTAAGGGTTCGAATTTCAGAATGTTATAACACATTGAAGGTTAGAACCAAGAGGCGATTTAGACAATTTTGAGGAGGAAATCGAGGGGATTCTTCAGGTAAGCATTCATGGACTCAATTTATGTTATTATCTTGTTAAATTATGGAGTTAATACCTGTAAATGGAGGATTGGAGGTGTATTAATGTAGGTATTTGCTCTGAGCCTGGATTATTGAAAATCAATTATTTGAATGGCCAAACGGAGTCCGATTTTGATAAACTTTATATGTATGGACTGGTGTTGAGATAAGGATTCTGGAAATGTAACTTTTGTAATTTTTCGAGAAGAGGGCCCGAGGGTCGGGTTTTGGCAATTTCGTGGTTTTTGGTATAATTCGAGTTGTTTCGATTGGGTTATGTTCCTTTAGCCTATTTTGATGTGTTTCTATTAGTTTTGATCATATTCTGCACCCGCAGAGGCTGATTCTCGTGGCAAGGGCATTACGGACTAGTCTTCGAGCCGAGTAGAGGTGAGTAATAGGTGTGGGTGATGAGCAGCGGGTTCGAAACCCCGGAATATCACTATGTGATGTTGTATTGAGGCAATACACACACTCTCCTATGAGTAAGGGGTCGATTGTAATTGGGGACTATGGCTTAGTCCAGCCTAGTACTACCATACTGTGTTGTTGGCTATTATTGAGCCGTTAAACCTCCTACTTGGATGGTTATGGATATCTTTGGGCTGTGAGCCAGTTATTGGGATCCCGCGAGGATCATTACTATTATTTCTATGATATTGGCATGTTATTTTGATACCAGTCCTGAGCTATTACTGTCTAAAACGGTTTTCCAAACTCTGGAATTTCTGAAACACTGTTTTCTACAAAATAATGATAAAAGAGATTTCAAATGTTATTTCTGTGCCTGTGAGGCTTGCATTGCATGTAGCTGGACTGGTAGTGGATCAGGCTGCGCGCTGCAGCATATCATGATATTGTGCTTGGGCTGTAGGAGGCCCTCCGGAGTCTGAACCCCTACAGTAAGGACGGGTACCCAAATGGATCAGGCTATGCTCCGCAGCGGTCATATTCATGCATTGCATTGCATTTAGCTATACTTGTTGTTCTGTTAGCTAATATTGTTGGTTCGGATACTGCTCATGCTGATAATTGATACAGGATATTGTTGTATAGCCTTGCTCAGTGTTGTATTGGGTTTTCTAACCTTCGATGTCTTACCCTTGCATATTACCAGTGAGTTTGAAGTGCTCTCACTACTCCCTACACCTTGTGTGCAGATCTAGGTACATCCCAGCATGGCTGACTCTCCAGCCGCTCGGAGTGCATCATTTGGACTGTCAAGGTAGCTGCTAGCATCCGTAGGACCTAATTCTCCAGTCTATGTCTTCTTTCTTTAGACTATTCTGCACTTGTAGTCACAGTTGTATACACTTTCACAGCTATATATTCTGGTAGAGGCTCATGACATATGACTCTTGATTCTGTGGGAGGTTTATACTGGTTTTGGGATATCCTTTCCCGATGTGCTAGATGTTATATCATTCTCTTATTATTGTTTTATGCTAAAAAGGGTAAAGTGAGAGCTGGTAGCTCTGTGATATGAATGGTTGGTCGGGTTGGCTTAGCAATGTGCTCGGCGCCATCACGATCGGGTTTTGGAGTCATGACATGATATTACCTCACGCGAACACGATAGACAAAATTCAGGCCCTCTCCAGATTCCCCTACACGTTTCCGTCAATCACCATGCGAATGCGATGAACAAAAGTCTTCAACTTTTATAGCAGCAAATCTGATCTCAATACAAACCAGAATGGGTCTGTTTGACCACTCGAATTCATCCCGAGGCCCCCGGGACCTCAACCAAAGACACCAACATACCCTGAAACATCATACGAACTTGTTCCAGTCATAAAAACACATCCTTAAACACACAAATCATCAAATCAAGGCAGATTCAAGCCTAAGTGTCAACTATAACTTGTGAAACCAACATTCAATCAAACACCCGACCAAACGATGTCCAAATGACCTGAATATTTGTAGACATATCCAAAATCACCTAACAAAGCTACTGCAACTATCGGAATTCCATTCGGACTCCCGGATCAAAACCACACCTATCAACCAGATTTCGCCAAAATTCCAACTTCGCCAATTCAAGCATATTTCTTCACCGGACCTCTAAATTCCGATCGCTCTCCTAAGTCATAAATCATCCCCCGAAGCTATCCGAACCACCAGAATTCACATCTGAGCCTTCTTAGCACATAGTCAACTTCAAGTTGACGTTTTTGAAACAAACTCCCTTCTAAGAGGCTATCTGCCTTATTTTCAACCCGAATCAATTCAAATTCACCCGATAGACTCTAATACTGATATAGAACATAAAACAACACCATAAGGGGAAACGGGGCGGTAACACACGTAACGACGGGTCGGGTCATCACATTCTCCCCAACTTAAACAAACGCTTGTCCTCGAGTGGACTTAGAGGTCTACTAGAAGCAACCCAATAGCTGAATGACCTTACCAAGCATATACTCAGGGTGATCCCATGTCACCCTATCTCACGTAAGTCCGATAACATAATATAGCAGGAATTCCACAGTACATCTAAACCATAGACCACATTTCACTTCCCGAAATCACACACCAGATTAGAACCCCACGTCTATACTCGGAATAAACCCGAACCAACTATAATAACCCATACTTGCCACTCTAGGTGGGACCATGTGATATACTACACAACCCAAACACTCGAGACAATGGCATCTATTCACAGCAGTTGGCCACAATAACCAAATACTAACAGAAAAACCTTTTGCATTAGCTAAAGTCTTATTCCAACACCTTCATATACTACCTACGGCAACCGAAACACGTGATATACCGAACCCATCTATCATGTTAACCATTCGTAAATCAATTTCCCTTTCGGCTGATACCATAACAGATTTGGAGCAAAACCTCAATATTACCTTTCCAACCAGCTGAAATCACATATGTTTGCACTCATTAATGACTCCAATGATCATTTCAATTATAACACATCACACTGGTGATATGACACCTCAACATCGGCCTAAGCCACGACGTGCACAACACAGACACTAATAAGAAACAATCTGATCACAATCAAGCCATGACAACTAACTTAACGAAGAGCTGTAATTTAAGCTCAATAGTACCATTACAACACATAACTGAGATCGTGTCTCAATTCTTAGAAATAGAGTACCTGAATCCTCCTCGAAAGGTCATAACATCATGTGGCCTTGCCATTACGCGCGATTCTATCCAAATGTTATTACCCATGAAGCACCTCAAATCACCAAGCTCAAAGCAGACACACGCACAGATTCAGGTCTAAAACCAAGCAATTCATCACACCCATGGTGAAGCAAGTAATATACACTATTCAATCATGAAAGGACACAACTGATCAACTATCTGCCGAGCAACACCCAATAAGGACTTTCCTCAGAAACTAGGAAGTAAGGCATATAAGATAACATATAGAAAACTATTCTTCACATCACACTATTGCAACGTGCAACCCGCTCCAAATAACATACCCGTGTTGGCGTGCCTCCCGATCCAGTTATCATACCCGGGGCGGCATGCTACCCGATCCAAATAACCCATGGCGGCGTGCCACCTGATCCATACATAAATTTCACAAAAGGAAATACACATCGAGTCAAATTGCTCATTACAATAAACATATATAGCCTCAAGCTCGGCCACAAGAAACACATCTGACAAAGTTTCTCAAAATTGGGACTAAATCAATGGTAGAAACCTCTGCACTGACATCCACCACGAAGGCCCAATTAACAAACCAATACCTACCAGCCGTCAGTTGGTCCTTGGGATACAAAACTACCCTGTTAGAACATAATTCGATGCACCTTGCCATGCAACCTGCGGCATTTCCCAACATAGCCCATAAAACATTAGTCTAGGCAACCTATCATTGGTTCGACCAGTCTGCAATTTGATACCATAATCTATATTTAACATATCAAGCAAGGAAAGATCCACTAGGACTTCTAGTTTCCAATAACTGATACACGGTGCCGATACACATGATATATAGCCACTGCATTGTCGGATCACGAGGACATCTAGTCTCCAACACATATATAACACATGATTTTCTATGCCTGATCCCACACTCTGCCGTACGAATACAAATACATAACACGCATCAAGCATCCATTCATACCACGAAAGACAATCAAACTTTCCCTTCGCCATCAACAACTCAATTACCCATAGTCAATTTAACTAGAGAATACCGTAATACCACCCGATATTATCAGTTTACATTACCTTAATCATCTGAAGCTCGATTCTTTACTCACCTGCAGCTGCCCGTGCCTCTCAAGAATTTAATAATTTCCCTTTATGAACTGAACCAGAACCTAGAACACGCAAATCTCAATTCTCCATATCACAACACAAAGACCATACCCATAAGAATTATACTCATCTTCAGACAACGGTAAAACACATCAAGAGCTCTTTCTCCCAATTCCATTGCACAAGATAAACTGCCAGGACTGAATCCCTTTTACCCAAACCAAGCTAAGCGAACTGCCAGCATGCAAAAGCTTTCCTGCACGATACCTAGAAGGCTCATTACCTCAAAAACATACAAGAATTAATAATATCCTTACCATATCGATTCGGTTGGTCCATTTATCCAATTCCTTCCTGATTCATCTTAAATTTGTTATTCTCCCTTGCTGTAGCACCACAATACATCAACCCGGGTTACCACACGAGACTCACATGTGAAACCACACTGACTAAGACCCATAAGCCACTGAATACCCTCTTAAACGTCTCCCAAAGATACCACATTCCTAAATACTATACCTTAAAGAGCTTCCTGCGAACCTGAACTTGTTACCATTACCTTCCAAATGCGGATACACAGAATCCCATATCTATCATTAAGTAGCACAAGTCTTGATCTTTTCTAATGAAAATACAATCTCTAGCCACATACGCAAACTTAAGGCACCTGATTGACACATGCAAAACCTTGAACACAGTAATACCATCCTCGAGAGTCATTCATTCTTATTCAGCTGTAATTCACATGTCCTAAATGAAAAGAACTACTCGTGCCTTATTCGTACTCTCAACACTGTAGAACATGGTTTAATACATATACAAACAACCACTATTCTGCCCTATGCATTGAGCATTCATTATCAACAACAACTCAAAACATCCTAATATTTCTTCACATCTGTGATGCACCATACAACTTTTGTCAAACTCTTCTTCACACTTGCCATTCTCGGCTCAATTTCTTCGACCAGAACTGATTCGCCAACATACTTTGAGATAGAACCAACATAACAAACAATAGTGCAATCAGTTAATCAATAGCAACCTCCCCAACTAGGCTCGAAGACATACATCAATGCACTTTTAACCACTCATAGCATTCTTACTCAAATGATGCCACAATGTTATAGTGTGATTAAACTCAAGTCATTTACAAGCTTTGGCGGAGACTCGAATTACCAGAAATCTTAACTCTTCTGCAATTCTTGCATTCATTCGCACTCAACAATTAATCCAACTCTTTAGGTGACAAAATCTTTTCTAAGTCCCAAATTTTCCAAAAATTTGACAGAGTTTCCTATGTAATTTGGCATATCCACCTGTTTTGCTTTGATTTAATATTTCTGCACACCTTCCACCATGATACACATAGCACAATCAATTAGTCTTCTTGAGTCTGAACTCATACCACCGCACCTAATACACTTTACCTTTCCACTAAGAGACATGAAAAAATTCACTATGCCCCATAACTTCGGGCTAAACAACAGATCACAATGGAAAAAGAACACTTAACAGCTCATCTATTATTCATCAGACTCTTTCATCACTACCAAGACACATAGATACACCCCACGGTATAACCATACTCATCACATGGGTATCCAGCCGCCATTCAGGATAATAAGAACAACACAAAACATATAAGTTCAAAACAATTGCTCAGACAATCAGCACCTCGGTGCTAAAACCATAGGCAAAGATCCAGCCTCAAGTCCTCCCGACTGGCCCATTATGAACTCACGGACATTACCTCTCGCCCCTTGATCGGGGAATCACAAGCAATTAAGGTACATATACCACTGAGATCGTGTGCGCATATAGACGACTGGAAGGAATTTCAAGAGTTATCTCAAACTGAATCAAGTACACACGATAATAATACCAAGAATGGGAAGTTTTCCTAAAGGTTCTGCAGCCTCTTGGGGATAAATACAGATGTATATGTACCGATCCGCGGGACACTACTAAACCTGCTCATGACTCATGATACCTAGTAACCTAGGCTCTCATACCAACTTGTCACGACCCAATTCACCTGGTTGTGATGGCGCCTCTCGTGAAGACAAGGCCAACCAACACCCCAAATCCTCTTTTAAAAGCTATTAAACATAAAGGGATAGAAATAATACTTATTAACATTTATCTATTAATTTCATCCTAATACAACCCGACTGGGGTGTCACAAGTCACGAGCATCTAATGAGTAAAAGCATTACTACTGGCCAACAATGTATAATTAAATACAGGATGAAAACTGGAATACAAAGAATGAAGTACGGTGCCCGCTAACGGGTACTACTATAAGGTCTTCTGCCCTTCTAATAACCCGCTAACGGGTGAACAATACGTGCAAATGCACGTAATGTGCGGGGAGTAAAGTGAGTACTTCCAACTTAGTGGTAATGATAACTGACCGATAAGAAAACACGTATGGCACACCAAAATGTTATGAAAGAGAGTACAATCCCTTTTTGACAAGCCGAAATACTATAAAAATCCTTTAGAAAATATTAAGATCAGTTAAAAATATCACTTTTGAAAATCTCTTTTACAAATATCCCTTTTTCCTTTTCAACAGCCAGCATATGAATGTTATATCAGATAGAGCAAGTGGGCCCCTTGGGCACAACACTCCTCAACATGTAACAGTAGGGTATCTGGTCAACAAGGCAAGTAACATTATGTATGCCACTGATGTATGAGTGCCAATGTCAATGTCATTCCACATAGTACAAATAAGAGTGAATACAATGCAATGCATATGGCTGCTGCGGCGTGCAGCGTGATCCATTTGGGTACCCACGCTCACTGTGAGGGTTCAGACTCCAGAGGGGCTCCTACAGCCCAAGTGCAATAATAGTGTGGCGTACAGTCCGATCCATATAGTACTGCAGCATGTAGTCTGATCCATATACTGCTACAGCGTGCAGTTTGATCCATGCAATATGCTACTGCGGCGTGCAGTCCGATCCATGCATGTATATGCATATGCACACATATCACTTGAGGCCTAAAAGCCTCCTCACATTACTCGTCATGCCTTCACATATGGTCCTCAGTCCCAATCAGTAAACCAAATAATCAAAAAGCCCCTCGGGTATTAGTAAAAGAATGATACTAAGCTCAAATGATAGTTCAAATATCAGTCAAAACTCCAGGTTTGAGTACAATATAGCTGAGTTCGAAATAGTGTAAATCACACGGGCTGAGTTCAAATAGTATTTCAACTGTGAAGGAAAACAGTAATGATAGTTCACAAAGAGTTTCAACAATCGGCAATAAGCCCCAAGTATGGCAATAAGCCCAAGTTATAATGATGACAACAATTCATTTCAAATACGGGGTGAAAACCAACAACTAGGATGGACCAAGTCACGATATCCAATGGTGCTCTACCCCACGCTCAGGTCCAACATTCAAGTCACCACAATATAGCACTAAGATGCACTAATCTGGGGTTTCAAACCCTCAGGATATCATTCCAAAGTATTACTCACCTCGAACCGGCGAAAACTCAAGCCCGTAATGCCTTTGCTCCTTGGACTGGCCTCCACATGCGTCGAAACTAGCCAAAATAAGTACAAATATATCATAATAGGGCAATGGAACAACACCCAATCGAAAACAATCGAAATATAACAAAAATCTCGAAACTAGCAAAACCCGAGCCTCGGTCCCGCTTCTCAAAAAATTATGAAACTCACATTTTCTGAATCCTCGTCTCACCACAAGTCCGTACATATAAAATTTATCAAAATCGGAGTTCAAATGAGCCACCAAATCTCACTTATACATAGCAAAAATCCAAGCCCTAACTTCTTCAATTTACACCCAAATTCAGAGAATATATGGAAGATATTTCGATAAAATCGTGTATTTGACTCATAAAACTTACCTCCAATCGATTCCCAGTTGAACCCCTCTTAATTCGTTGCTAAAAGCTACTAAGCTTGCTCAAAAATGGGAAAATGAACCCAATCCACGGATGAAATGTTATAAAAAAATAGGTCTGCCCAGGTGACCTTTGCTCTATGCGAACGCGACAAAGAGGTCATGAACGCGATGACTTAATTCCTCAACCTCCGCGAATGGGTGTCCCTGATGCGAACGCGAAGCACAGTTCCAGACGTGCCAAATTTTCATTGTACGCAAACATGTCAACTGGCCCGCGATCGCGAAGTACCAACAACTTGCCCTACACGAATGCGATACTAACTCACGCGAATGCGATAGACAAAATTCAGGCCCTCTCCAGATTACTCTACGCATTCGCATCAATCACCACGCGAACGCGATGAACAAAAAACTTTTATAGCAGCAAATCTGGTCTCAATACAAACCAAAATGGGCCCGTTTGACCACCTGAATTCATCCTGAGGCCCCCGGGACTTCAACCAAAGACACCAACATACCCCAAACATTATACGAACTTATTCCAATCATAAAAACACATGCTTAAATACAAAAATCATCAAATCACGGCAGATTCGAGCCTAAGTTTCAACTATAACTTCTGAAACAAACATTCAATTAAGAACCCAACCACACGATGTCCGAATGACCTGAAAATTTATAGATATATCCAAAATCACCTAACAAAGCTGCTGTAAATGTCAGAATTACATTCCGACTCCCGGATAAATAACCTCACCTATCAACCGAATTTCGCCAAAATTTCAACTTCGCTAATTCAAGCATATTTCTTTATCGGACCTCCAAATTCAATTCCAATGGCTCTCCTAAGTCATAAATTATTCCCCGAAGCTATCCGAACCACCGGAATTCACATACGAGCCTTCTAACCACATAGTCAACTTCAGGTTAATTATTTTGAGACAAACTCCCTTCTAAGAGGCTATATGCCTTACATTCAACCCGAATTAATCCAAATTCGCCCGATAGACTCTAATACTGATATTGAACATGAAACAACACTATAAGGGGGAAACGGGACTGCAACTCACATAACGACGGATCGGGTTGTCAGAGTAGTAGCACAAGAAGTTGGAATTAAACCATTCCCATAATCAAGATGAATTATATTTAATCTTCTGCTGCAATCATCCATGATGGTTTGTCCAATTCCATCATTAGATTGTGAATTCAAACTTTATACTTATAAGAACCGATGATCTAATCTTTCGTGTATAAGCTATACTCTATACAAGAAATCATCTAATATATAAGAAAATGACACAGACTAATATATGATCTATTTAAAATTTTAATAAAATTGAATAAACAATTATTCCATAATAAATATTATATCTAAACAAAACTCATGGTTAATAGCATATATCTCAACAATCTCCCACTTAGGCTTTTTGACCATGACAATTATTAGAATATACTATATCCAAATGCAAGGTTAATAGTATATGCCCCAACCGTATACCCCAATTTTCGAAGACAAAGATGGAAGAAGGCACGGACACGCGAGGTTGAAATCGAGACTAGGAACCTGTCATACCGAGACCCTTGAAAGATGAATGATGTGCTCATTGTCGGGCGTGATAAAGCAACGCTCCGCAGACCCAAAATGAGCTCTAAGATCTGGGGTATATGGGAAATGGTTACGCACGACTAACAGATGGTAGTGATATCCGTACCTAACTAGATATCATGGCACCGATCTCGTCTAATGTTGGTTACGGATCAGTAATTAACAAGAATGGAGGACTTTTATCCCTTTTTGACTTGTACTAGGGATGAAACTCTCCTACTATATAAAAGAGAATTTTTTCTTCGATAACACACACCGTAACGCGCAAACCAAGACTATACAATCTATTTTTCTGCTTCCTAGCTATTATATAGTTCTTACTTCAATCTCTATTCTTGATTCATGATTCACGTCCAAGCAACGATCGTAGTCAATATAACCTGGTCTAATAAGTCCAGAATCGAACCCATAGGGAATTAACCTACCAATTACAACTTTCACAACCCAAGAGTACTTCCGAATCAAGTTCCCAAAATTTCAAGTATGTGTTTATGTGAATTTCGAACTACTACTTTTGCAAGAATTAAAAAGGCTTAAAAGAAAGAATTGAATGTTTGGGTAAAATAATATGGAAAGAGACTAAGGTATTGATTTTCCCTATTGATGGAATCCCTTATCGTTATACTCATACAAATTGTCAATATATCCAATCAATCATGAACGCTATTTGTATCGTAACCCTCTCCCGAGCAATTACAATAATTTACTAGTGCACTCTCCCGAGCTACCCTAGCTAGCTTTAATTTGAATAGTTCACTTAAGATTGCACCTAAGACTTCGTTATTTCTAACCCCGTCTTTACGCCTAAAGTTATAGATTCCTCCAATAACCTGGTTGTGGTATTGTTCAACAATATACCTAAATATACAATCTTTTCCAAGTTATGCACACTAAATAGGCACAGCTAATTGGGGATCCTACCAATTAACTACAACAAGAATGAAGTTGAACAAATAGAAATCAAAGTCACAATTTGTAATCACATAAACGATAAGTTCATCACCCAATAGGTTCCTCAAAACCTTAGAAAATAATTTAGCTACTCATGCTCAAAGAAACAAGAATAATAATTGAAATCATAAAGAAATAATTGATATAAAATAAAAGAAAGAGTTTGAGAGTAATCTCTCTTACTAAAAATCTTGCAAAAGTATTGAATTAAAGACTACATGCCTCTATGGGGCAAACTAGGAGTTTATATAGAGGTTTTAGGGCTTTAAAAACTAAATTCGAATCCAATTAGGAGAACTAGGCGCCGGCTTCCGCAGTTCGTTCGCGGCCGCGAGCCAACCGCGAACAGTCAAACTTCAGAATGCCTCTTTTTTCGCGGTTCATCCGCGACCGCGGATGAACAGTGCTGTGTATTTTTGACTACTTCTTCCAGCTCTTTTCACCTTAGCTCTTTTCTTGGCCTTTTCATCCACATATGACTTCAAAATACTCTTCTTAGCATCCATTGCATCACATGTACCTATAACACACAAACAAACACTAATCAAAGCATTTTGTCATTATAAACAACATGAATAACATAACAAAGTGTGATTATTTAGGGTATAATTATAGTCAAATTCACATATTATCAATACCCCACACTTAAACCTTTTCTCCTCCTCGAGCAATCTTTAATCACACTTTAGGCCAATTAACAAAAATTTGTCTCCCCCAAAATATGTCACAAAAGCTATTATACATGAACAACCTAAGATATGCACAATCTTTACCTAACCGTAAACTCTCATGCCCGCACATTATTACTTACTCTACTTATTACCAAAAACTTGCAAATTCACCTTCTTCCTCTTGAATTACATGCCCTCACAAAATTTATTGAGAGAAGTTCCCACACATTAACAATTCAAATACATGGAACTTATAGATATCGGAAAAATTCACTCACTCTCAACAAAGAACATTTATATGAATACAGACACACCATAGGCTTGCCCCTAGTGTAATACTCCACTAATCGAGTTATTCAATCATAGATCAAGAGGTCTTTAAGGGTTGTAATGTAGGCTATGGGACGGGTAGCATACTTTTGGTTATAGTGACTAGCCTCCCTAAGAACGTTTCTTTTCTTTTTTTCACAACTTTCCCTTTTGGTTTACTTCCTTATGCCTCCCATAAACATACCTTCACCTTCCTTCACTTTTACCCCCACTCTTCTTTTATTGATGTAGCTGGCCTTTCTAAAATTTTATTCAATATAGCTCTTTTTCTCAGAATATATTTTTTTTTCTTTCATTGCTTTGCAATAAATTTACATTATTTTGGCCAGCTCACTATTTTCTACCATTCATTCTTGATTTTCCCTTTTCAATTTCCCTTCACCCCACACTTAAACTTTTGCATATTCATTACAATAGAAGTGCTTCTAGGAGGTGAAATAGAACATATATAATAATTTGAAGAACATTCAAGGGTTATCAAAGAATAGGCTTTAAGCTCAAAGGGGTTAACTAAGATATAATGTATGGGTGGATTCATGTTTATTGGTATATGGGGTTGCACAAATAAATGCCTATATCCTCTCTACAACCAAACAACTTCTATTTCGCTTTGCAAACACATAGGTCAAGTTCTAGGCATCATGTAAAGCATACAATGTAAGTAAAACCTCACACACACACATAACATGCAACTCATTTGGAATCCGGTTCATCTACAAAGTCCTATCAATGTTCAAGCAAGTTGTATTGTGCAATTCAAGGCATATTTAGAATCTACAGTCAAGCTTAGATAATACATTCTCAAGTTCAATTTAGTTTTGCTAATGTGCATACTTGGAGTTACATGTTACCCTTTGTCCTCTAATCCTAAAAGAAAAATATACCTAACCCGGTTCAAATAAAAACCCTTGGAAAAGAACCATGGTCAAAAGAAAAACCAAGGGGGAGATGATACACTACCTAGAAAAAGAAAATAAAAGAAAGAAAAATTCCTACGTGGACTACTTCCCTCAAGAGTACTTGTCCTAAATAGTCCGTCATAAGGAAGAGTCCTCTACTCATATTTTTGTATTTTTTTCAAATTTTCTAATTTTTTTGTGTTTTTTTATTCCCACTTAGACCCTTAAGAAACCCGTCGCCAAGTGTCCATCATCGGGCCAAGCCAGCTAATATAATTTACAGCTAGATCTACTATATACAATATACAATACAAGATAAGTCTCCCACCCCACACTTAAAATCATGCCATGTCCTCATGGCATAATAATACATGTATAGCACAGAAAGGTGAGAAAACTTACCTGGGATCTACCCCGTGTCTAGCCAATTTATCACTTTATTTTTCACCATATCCTTCATATTCGGGTTCAGCCTTCTTTTGTGTTTCCTCGAAGGTTTGTGCCCCTCTTCTTGGAGAATCTTGTGCATGCAGTATGAAAGGCTGATCCTTTTTATGTCTGCCATGGTCCAACCATTGGCACCTCTACATTCGTTGAGTACCTGTAATAACTTTTAGGCCTGCACATCTAACAAACTAGATGAGATAATAACAGGTAACGTGGAGTTAGGACCTAGATATTCATACCTGAGATGTGATGGTACTAGTTTAAGTTCAAGCTTTGGTGGCTCTTCTATAGATGGCTTTGCTGGCGGGCTTTCTCTTTTCTCTAAGTGTAGAGGTTCGAAATCGAGCTCTCTCTGCCAAAATACCTTGCCTTCCAGAGATAGTACCCATTCGGCTAAACTTTCACCGTTTACCTCTTTCATGTTCATCAGGCATGCTTGAAGTGGATCTTCAATAGTCAACTCTGCATCGTCGGTCTCCACTATCACATCAACCGCATCAATGAGAGAGCAATTTGCGAACTCACTAGGGCGCCTCATGGATTTTTGCACATTGAAGATGATCTCCTCATCATTCAACCTCATCTTGAGTTCCCCGGTTTCACAATCAATTATGGCTCTCCCGGTGGCTAGGAATGGTCTTCCTAGGATTATGAGAATTTCTTCGTCGACCTTGCAATCAAGAATAACAAAATCGGCGGGAAACACGAACTTCCCAACCTGGATAAGCACATCATCTATAATACCAAATGGACGCTTAACCGTCCTATCAACAAGCTGTAAAAGCATAGAGGTGGGTCTGGAAATCCCAATACCTAACCTCTTATAAATAACTAAGGGCATGAGATTAACGCTTGCCCCCAAATTACATAAAGCCTTAGTAAAAGCATAATTCCCTATAGTGCATGGGATGGTGAAACTACCTGGATCAGATAGCTTCTCAGCAATGGGTCTAGAGACCACTGCACTACAAGTCTGGGTAAGTGTTACTGTGGCCAAGTCTTGGAAATCAAATTTTTGCGACATCAAATCCTTCATCATCTTAGCATAACCAGGCATTTCTTTTAAAGCTTCAATTAATGGAATGTTTACCTGGATTTGCTTGAGCATTTCGAAGAAATTTTTGTATTGCTCCTCTTTCTGGTGTTTGGCCAACCTTTGAGGGAATGGTGGTGGAGGCCTCTTCTTCCTGGTGACTTGGGATTTATCTTTTTCTATCACTTTCTCATCAATCTGCTACTCTACATGTTCAGCTACTTTCTCTGTTCCCTATTTTGCTTCTTTATTTTCAGCAATTGGCTGGACTGTGACTTTTGTCAACCCTGTGGATTCATCCAGTTCAATGGGCAATGGAGTAGGTGTCTCGACCTGTCTGTCAATTTTCTCACTTTCATTCTCAGCATCAAGATCTCTACCGCTTCTCAGAGTTACTGCCATCATCTTCTTTGGGACTTGGTCTTTTTGGTTTGTTTGTGTGTCTGCAGGCAATGTCCCTTGAGGATGATTGTTGAGAGACATAGCAATCTGACCCACATGTACTTCAATATTATTGATGGCGGCATCATGTGCATCTATCCTCTCATTTGTTTTGGCATTTGGCCCAATTACCTGCTGCATCATAGCTTTCAACTCTGCGAACCCATCGTCATGTCTACCCCCATGAGGTGGTAGAGGTGGATGATATCCCTGCTGCTGATTGCCGAAATTCTGAGGTCTAGGATATGGGACCATGTTGTGTGGTGGCCTCATACATGCTACATTAAATTATGGCTGGGGAGCTCTATACTGCATTGGAGCTTGTTGGCCCTAGTTTTGATTACCTTATCGCTGACCTCCATAGTTAGCCACATAGTTCATATCCTCATGATGATGTTCTTGGTCTGCAGAGCCCATGGATTACCTATGGGTTGGCTAATGCAAGATGTGCATAAACCACCATTGGTAGTGTCTACAATGTGAACTCGCTGCTTGACCCCATATTCTTCCACATTCTTTGTCAGGATGCTTATTTGTGTTAGTAAAGTTGCCATGTTCTCCTCTAGAGTTTTGGATGGATCCAGAGGTACAGAGTGTACCACTGGTGTGATAGGAGCATTCCTGGACGTCCACCCGGAATTTCGAGCCATCTTGTCTAGCAAATTTTGGCCCTCTCTCCAAGTTTTGCTCAGAAAAGCCCCACCTGCCTGAAGCATCTACAATGTTCTTCATGCTGTCTGAAAGCCCCATGTAGAATCTTTGGCCCAACATCTGCTCAAGAATCCCATGATGAGGACACATAACAAGCATACCCTTGAATCTGCCCCAAGTTTCATGTAATGTTTCCATTGGTTTTTGCTTGAAGCTTACGATCTCATCAATTTGTTGAGTTGTCTTGTTAGGTGGATGAAACTTGTTGTGGAATTGTTTGACTAACTCATCCCAAGTTGCAATGGAGTTTATTGGGAGTGAGTTTAGCCATATCTGTGCTGCTCCTGTAACTGAGAACGGAAAGAGTAATAATCTGATAACTTCCGGAGTTACATTCGGTTGCCTTTGTGTTTTGCATATTGATAGAAAGTTCTTGAGGTGCTGCTATGGATCGTCAACCTGAGACCCAGAGAATCATCCCTTGTTTTGCAACAAGTGAATCATGTTGTTAGTAATCTGGAAAGACTCAGCTTGAATTGCTGGCACAACCATGGAAGTTGCCAAATTATCCGCTGTGGGTTGTGCCCAGTCAAACAATGCACCTTCCGGTGCCTCCTGTACCTCTTGCATATTTAGCCCAGCTTGCTAGTTTTGATCGTTTATGTCACCCATGTCGAAGCCTAGTTTGATTGGTTGTTGAGATTGTTGAATTTGTTTGATGGCTTTGTTACGTGCCCGGAAAGTTTGCTCGGGGTCTGAGAGTCCTTCAATTAGTTCTCCAATCCTTGCAGATTTTCTAGGCATGCACCCGAGTACCCAAATCAACAATCGTCAAAATATTCAATGTAAAGTGTAGAAAGAACCTGAATACACAAGAATCTTGAAGTTCTGGAAATGGCAATTGATAATTTCGTTAATTCCCCGACAACGGCGCCAAAATTGATTCACGTCCAAGCAACGGTCGTAGTCAATATAACTTGGTCTAATAAGTCCAGAATCGATCCTACAGGGAATTAACTTACCAATTACAACTTTCACAACCCAAGAGTACTTCCGAATCAAGTTCTCAAAATTTCAAGTATGTGTTTATGTGAATTTCGAACTACTACTTTTGCAAGAATTAAAAAGGCTTAAAAGAAAGAATTGAATGTTTGGGTAAAATAATATGGAAAGAGACTAAGGTATTGATTTTTCCTATTGATGGAATCCCTTATCGTTATGCTCATACAAATTGTCAATATATCCTATCAATCATGAACGTTATTTGTATCGTAACCCTCTCCCGAGCAATTACAATAATTTACTAGTGCACTCTCCCGAGCTACCCTAGCTAGCTTTAATTTGAATAGTTCACTTAAGATTGCACCCAAGACTTCGTTATTCCTAACCCCGTCTTTACGCCTAAAGTATAGATTCCTCCAATAACCTAGGTATGGTGTTGTTCAACAATATACCTAAATATGCAGTCTTTTTCAAGTTATGCACACTAAATAGGCACAGCTAATTAGGGATCCTACCAATTAACTACAATAAGAATGAAGTTGAACAAATAGAAATCTAAGTCACAATTTGTAATCACATAAACGATAAGTTCATCACCCAATAGGTTCCACCAAAACCTTAGAAAAAGATTTAGCTACTCATGCTCAAAGAAACAAGAATAATAATTGAAATCATAAAGAAATAATTGATATAAAATAAAAGAGAGAGTTTGAGAGGAATCTCTCTTACTAAAAATCTTGCAAAAGTATTGAATTAAAGACAACATGCCTCTATGGGGCAAACTAGGAGTTTATATAGAGGTTTTAGGGCTTTAAAAACTAAATTCGAATCCAATTAGGAGAACTGGGCGCCGGCTTCCGCGGTTCGTTCGCGGCCGCGAGCCAACCGCGAACAGTCAAACTTCAGAGTGCATCCGCGACCGCGGATGAACCGCGAATGAACAGTGTTGCGTATTTTTGACTGCTTCTTCCAGCTCTTTTCACCTTAGCTCTTTTCTTGGCCTTTTCATCCACATATGACTTCAAAATACTCTTCTTAGCATCTATTGCATCACATGTACCTATACCACACAAACAAACACTAATCAAAGCATTTTGTCCTCATAAACAACATGAATAACATAACAAAGTGTGATTATTAAGGGTATAATTATAGTCAAATTCACCTATTATCAATTTACAATAGGTTTCGAACTATGGGTCCGATCGTGAGCAAAATCTTTGTTCTCCTATGTTCGACTTGGGCCGTAGCATCACATTTGGTTTGATTATTTATTTTATATTTAATTCATTTATTTAATATTCTTAATTATTTGTGTTGAATCAATATATATATCCTTAAAATTACGTATAAATTTAATTGTTATCTATTTTAAGAGTAAACACACGCATCTCAGTTAATTCCACGAAATATTTGCTACTTACATTGTTGCATTTGTTAATAATATTAGTCAGCATTAGTGCGAAATTCTTGATTCTGTTTTTGAAATGCGAAGAAGTTTAGGAAAAAGGAGGGCAGGACTAAATACTATTAATGCTTTCCAGCTGGAAGTGGGTCAGAATTTGAATAAGTCTAGCCTCACTTATGGAAAAAATAAGAATTTACAGCTTGCTTTGAATTGAAGAAGTGGCGTTATATTTCTTGCCACTTTTGACAAAACTTGGCTTAAAAGTATAGAAATATGTTTGCGTCCTATAAGGGGAATTTGTAGTGACTAGGTTCCTGCTATTAAAATAAAAAAAAATCGTACGGGATAGTATAATATGTGTTGGAATTTATTATTTCTTTGATCGCTTTACTACCTATAATTGTGGTGTGAGTTTGGGCGACATCAGCAACCTCATGTACCGATTAATATGAATGTCTGTTGTATCATCTGTAATGCCAGTATGCATCGCTTTCAGATGCAGCCGGACAGGCGTCAACACATGACGACCAGCCCCAACCAATGCACCCTATGTGCTGGCCGAAAACTGGTGCGTCGCTGCATCGTCTCCGGGTACTGATCTCCTATATACTCGATCGTGGAATGGGGCAAAGCAACAGGAAGTCTATTAACCGGCAAACCATACAGAACCTCCACGTCCTGTAACGTGATAGTGGCCTCACCAATGGCCAAATGGAACGTGTGCGTCTCGGGTCGCCACTGCTCTATAAAAGCCGTGATCAATGACCAATCCAACTGCAGCTGGCCGATCTCAATAATCCTATAGAAACCGTATCCTGCGGGCTTATGACTATACGGGGATGGAGATGGCGGGTCTTAAAAAAGACTCACATGTCGTCTACTCTTCTAGCACGGAAAGTCAGCGCTGATAACTGTCCCTCCCATGTGTTGGAAGACCTATGCTCGGCCTATAGCAATGGTAGCTCTAGCGAGGCAGGTCCGGGATGCAAAGGTGAAACCCCCATGATGACTATTGTAAGTTGAACAAAATTAATTACATTATTTTTCTTTTTTATTGCTTAAATATATTGCAACACTTTTAATACTAAATTTTTTTCTATAATTTTACTATATTGTTAATTAGGTTTATTTTTTTAATATTATAATTCTATATTTTATTTGTTACTTTAATGTGTTAGTTTTATTATTTTAAATGTTTATTTTTTATTCACCTATTTTTTACTATAATAAAATTAAATAATTAATTTTTATAACTATACAGGATTTGATATTAAATATTCATAATTAGTTTCGGATACTATATTTGAGGCTCAATAGCACCAAGGTATCCTGAATTCTTGTGTTTATAATGAGAAATCTTTTTCGATTTATCACTCAACCGGTCTGTTATTTTATATGTTAGTTATTATTGTATATGTTATTATTTTATATGTTTGTTTGTCACTCACTTATTTTTTACTATAATAAAATAATATAATTATTTTTAGTAACTATACACTTAATTATTAAATATTTATATAACAATACTTAGTTTGAAAAATGTTCTTATTTTCTCATGTTATTTTTTTACGTTTGTTGACAATAATTAGATACTGTGTTTGAACTATCGGCTTTTTGACGTATTTTTTTAGTATAATAGGTACTTAAATGATTAATTTCTATAACTTCAACAATACTACGTTAATGGGCACTACATTTTACTACGCTAAAAGGGCACTACATTACAAATACGAGCACTATATTAGGACACAAGTTACCACTACAGGGAACTAAAGTAACAATTTATTTAGTTTAGTAATGTTTTAGCAAATAAAAATCTAATCGGATAAAAACAACAAATATAATCACAAAACAATCACGAAAATACATATACCACAGTAAAAAATAACTAATTAATATTTTATTTTAAACTCATAACATTTTTATCTTTTTACTATATTTTAGCACATTAATACTTTAGTCCGGATAGAAAATAACAAATTAGTTAAGTCGCAAAACAATCACAAAATACTAAAGAGCACATAAAAAATAACTAATATGCTTATTTTATACGAGTTTTAACAAAATCAAAACCGGAATAGCTCGATTTAAAGTCTTTGAAAATTCGGCGGTTTATAGACAAAACAAGCAACCCACTCGGAGATAACGCCTTAGCTAGGATGTAGGACGGAGAATCTACACTTTTTGTGGGACCAGTGGACTCTACTCGAAATCATTTTTATTAAAAATTTGAGGGAGGGGGATGGGATACTATGAGAATTTTAAATTTGGGGGGGGGGGGGGAATGGGGTGCTGTGAGAATTCTAAATTTTGGGGAGGGGGGATGGTTCTATTATGTAGGGAAGGGGAATGAGACGATCTTTATATATGTATAACGTCTTTTATTAAGACGATATACCTATGGTGTCTTAATAATGAATGCTATAGTTTTCCACTTTATTTAATTCAAATATAGTATCTTGTTATTTGTGGTTTGAATTATTTCCTTGTTTTTTTAGGAAACCTATGATCCTTATAGGTTTAGGAAAAATCATGGTACTAATAGATTTGGGAAAGGAAAACCTATAGTTCTTGTCAAATTGGGAAACATTTCTCTTATATGTTTGGGCCCGTTTGGGATCTATATATAGGGGTTATGGTTGGGGATTCTAGAGATACTGTCCTTTTCTTCTCATTCATAGTGAAAAACTCTCTCCGCTTTGGCCACGAGGATTAGGCTTAGTCGTATCTCATTAAATCATTGTGTTGAGTTTTCTTCTCTACTTGCTTTCTGTGTGATTGTGTGCTAGTTAACCCATGATATTCCACAAAAATTGATATCAGAGTAAGGTTTGGGTTTAAGATATCTTCATTATCTTCAACACGGTACGAAGTAGAGAAATTTGAGGGGATTCTAGTTTAGTCTATGGAAGATTAGGATGAAATCATCCTTGGTGTTACAATGGTTATGGAAGGCAATCAATGAGGAACTTCCTGAAGAGATGAAAGATACAGAGAAGGCAGACCTAAAGGAGAGGGCTTTAAGTACATTCTTCATGAGCATTACAAATAGTGTTCTTCGGCAAATTGCTAAAGAAACTTCTGCAACAACTGCATAGAAGATGCTGGAAGATCGATATTTAAGAAGTCTCTAACAAACCGCCTCTACCTGAAAAAAAAAAAAGGTTATAGAATCTCCGTATAAATGAAGGTACGCCTGATAAAACTCACATTAATGAGTTTAATTCAATTATAATAGAATCGAAGAATGTGAATATCAAAATTGACAGTGAGGATCGTGCCTTGATTGTGTTATGTTCTTTACCACCATCTTATGATACTTTTGCCGATACACTTCTATATGGGAAAGACAGCATTTCACTTGAAGATTTCAGTAATGTACAAAAATGTAAAGTGTTGAAAAAGAACTTTCCAGACAGCAGAAGTGAGGGTGAAGTGTGATTAGAGGAAGAACAAAACAAAAGGACTTTAACAGGAAACAATTAACCATCAGATCAAAGTCTAGAGCAAGGAAGCAACATTGTTATGAGTGCAGGGAGCAAGGTCACTACAAGAGAGATGTCCTAAGATGAAGGAGAAAAAAGGAAGGAGAAAATAGATAATTCAGTAAATATTGTTGACACTAGCAATAATTCTGATGATAGTGACTACATAGAGGAAGTATGTGCTGTGAGTGCTAGTCATGGGCAAAATCTTTAGGTTCTTAATTTTGGTGCTGCTTTTCACATGTGTCCACACAAGAATTGGTATGCAACTTACAAGCAAATGAGTGGAACTATCTATATGGGAGTTATAATCCATCACCAGTAGAGGGGTTTGGTAAAATCAAATAGAGAATGTTCAACAGAATTATCAGAAACATTTAATGGTTGCATATTCCTCGGATAAAGAGAAATTTAATTTCTCTTTCGACTTTGGATAATCAATGGTATAAATTTCACTTCGAGAATGGAATACTTAAAGTGTGTAAAGAATCCAAGGTACTCATAAAGGGTAAACAACATTTTAAATTAGATCATCTTCATGCCAGTGTAGTTGAAGGGGAAGCTGATGTAACTTCTAGGAAAAGTGATCTAAATTAGTCTCTGTTGTAGCACTTGTGACTTAGCCATATGAGTGATAATGGGTTATCTTTGTTGAGTAAGCATAATTTCCTGAATGGGTACAAAACTCATGTTTTGAATTTTTGTGAGCATTGTGTGTTTGGTAAAAAGACAAGGGTAAAGTTCAGCAAGAAGGCCAAGCACAAGACTAGAGACAAGTTAGATTATATACACGCTAACCTGCGGAGTCCAATTAGAGTTTCTTCGAAGAGTGGTGCCAGGTATTTTATGACTTTGATTGATAATTTACTTAAGGATGGTGTGGGTTTATTTTCTGAAAACAAAAGATGCGGCATTTTTGACATTTGTAAAATAGAAGACGATGGTTAAGAGGAAGTGTCACGCCCCAAATCGAGGGACATGACCGGCGCTTAACCGGGTTGCCCCAGTCAAGCGGACCTGGGTGCTTTTCATTCCCACGCGTTACCCCTGTGATGACTGCTTCTCATTAACCAAATATATTACTAATCATAATTGATTTCATATTAAACAAATAAAACGATACGAGTGATTCATTAACAAGATTTCAATTTTTTTACAACGCCCGACATAACACAATATATACATAATACTGGAGTCCCACAGTTTACATGTCTATCGAGCCTCTAGGATACAAAAAGGGAAATACAATACTTGCCGGTAACAAGGCTCCGGCTATACCTTACAAAACCAAAATGAAATCTAAACCGAGTGGCATGAACCACACAAGGCCCCGAGGAAGAAAGGGGCTCGCCAAAACGGGCAGTGGAAGGAGAAGGATACTACTGCCGATGAGCTGAAGTGCCTGCTACTGATCCACCTACAATCATGACACGAATGTAGCGCCCCCGGCAAAAGGGACGTCAGTACACTTGAATTGTACCGGTATGTATGGACAAACTTTGTCCCAAGTAAACTCAAGCCATTAAATTACATCAACAATTAATTAAGCCACGCCAACCATGTTTCCACATTTTCCTCATTTCAAATAATTCTCACACAAAGCACTTTCCACGATCAACCAATTTAACAATAACCAATCAATCACGTAAAACACAAGTAGTCAAACAAAGGGGCAATCAGTGCCCCACAGGTTGCAAACTCTCCTGCTGTCTCCTTTCACAATTTCACATTATTGATTTATGTATCAATTTTCAATAGCGATTTCGATCGCTTTCCATCCTTATTACCCCCTGACCACCCTTATTACCTCGGCCACCCTTATCACCCCAACCCACACCTTATTTCACCACGTTGCGGCGCGCAACACGACCCCGCCTTACAGTTGAAAACACAACAATTTCAAACAGCAGATAAGGTACTACACACAATTTCAACAAGTTCAAATAAGCAACTTACACATTGGTTCATGTTCTCAATTTCTTCTCAATTCAATATCACAACCATGTTACAAGTATTCCCAAAATCGAAAATGCCCACATAATCATGTTCAACAATTCACCACAATTAAGGTGTTTCAAGGTCTTTCCACAATAAGCCAAATATGCCATCACAATGGTTGTTCCCCATTCTTTACCAATCTCGATTACCTTCTTATCTTTCAATTCATATTTCATACCCCACCACACGTAGTTCAACATCAATCAAATGCTCAACAAGGAATTAAAAGAATTACGTAAAATTTCTCAATTTGACACATGCCAAAACAATTCGCACACATTTGGGCGATTTTACAAGAATCAAAATTAGCCATACATACCTGGTGATGAGTTTTCTTCCGTTAACTTCCTACTTTATGCTTACCCAAGCTATCTTACTCTTGCCAACCTTGTTCTTGAAGACTCTTACTTCTACTCACTTCTTTTTACTAAAAATCAAGTTCAATAACCATGCATGAGTGTAAAAATTCTACTTTTAAAAGCTATTATATGAAAACCTCTCTTTACCCAATTAAAACTGAAAATCAAGAAAATAGTTAGGATTTTTACCTTGAAAATATTGGGGAAGTTGAATCCTTGCCCTAGAATCACTTTGAATTAAGATGATTGGAACAATCTTTCAAGATGAAGAACTTCTCTCTCTAAAAACCCTCTCTTCTCTCTCTAATTTTGGTGAGATGATATGATAAAATGAAGAAGAAAGGTGTTATATTAAAGAAGAGATCGGGTCAAAATGTTACAAAATCTGGGCCGGGGTCAAATATGCGGTCACTATGCGACCGCAGAATCAACATGCGGTCCGCATAGTGGCCGCAGAATGGCTCAAAAAATTACGCAGGCTCTGGAACGATTTGCGGTCACTATGCGGACCGCATGTTGATTCCGCGGTCGCAAAAGTGCACCGCAGATTGACATGCGATCGCATATCGACCGCACATTGGACACAATTTTGGGCAACTCTCTGGAACGATTTGCGGTCACTATGCGGACCGCATGTTGATTCTGCGGTCGCATTCTTGACCGCATATTTGACACTTTTCGGAAAAATTAATTCTCTACATTTTGAAACTTAAATCACTACCAAGGGTTCGAACCGCGGCTCGCAAGCTCGCCGCGAAGAATTCTACGCATTCCTAACACATTATTCGGACCATGACACCACAGCTACTAGGTTTTATGCACAAAAAATTTTACGGGGCCTTACAGAGGAAGACTGAAAGAAAAGATAAGCATCTTCGAACTGGCAATGGGTTGAAATTTGCAATTTTAAGTTCGATAATTTTTGCAGCAAAGGGGGAATAATGAGACACCGCACTTGTATCGGAACACCGCAACAAAATGGTATTGCAAAACGTATTAATAGAACGCTTTGTGATATGGCACAAAGTATGCTTTCACACTCATGTGTTAGCAAAGATTTTTGGGATGACGTAATTAATACAGCTTGTTATTTGGTCAACAAATCTCCTTCCACATCTATTAAGTTCGAAACTCCTTTTGAGGCATGGTCCGGTTCACCTGTTGATTATTCAAATCTAAGGATATTTGGTTCCCACTTATTCTCATGTGGGGTATGAAAAAATTCAGTCGAGGGCAAAGAAGTACATATTACTAGGGTATGCAACCGAAGTGAAAGGTTATAGGCTATGGTGGACATATTAAAAGACTCCAGGGCCAATTATCAGTAGGGATGTAACATTCAATTAATATTCCTTACTAGATAGTCAAGGGGAAGGCAATAGCACAAAAAGATCATGGTGTTAGTGACCGCATACAGCTAGAAATTGAATCTCCACTAGCTCAGCCTAGTACTTCTAATGTAGAGGAAGTGGAGGAGGTGCAAATTATTGATCACAATGATAGCGTTAAAGCATCTTCACAACAACAACCATATACCATTGTAATAGACAGAGAGAAGAGAGTGATCAACCGGCCGTAAATATTTGCAAATATAGTGGATGGGAATATTCTTGGATATACGAATCCAGTGGGATTTCCTTTGGCAGTTGCAGAGACCATTGATGCATTTGAGTGTTATAGCTACTCAGAAACTATTCGGAGTGCAGAACCAAATCAACAAATTAGTGTTATGGCTAAAGATATTGAGTCTCTTAACAAGTTCAGGCATTACCTAGACTTGGTTGATGTGTGCGGAAATGGATACAACCCTTGCGGGGGCTGGGGGAAAGGTAGAGAGACGTTGTTCCTATTGATGAAGAGAATTCAAGTCAAGGGGAAGATAACATATTTATGGCTTGAATTCTTTCCTTATATTTTTAGGAAACTCATAATCCCTATAGGTTTAGGAAAATCCATTGTCCTAATAGATTTGGAAAAGGAAAACCTATAGTCCTTGTCAAATTAGGAAACCTTTCTCTCATATTTTTTGGACCTTTTGGGATTTATATATAGGGGTAATAGTTGGGGATCCTAGAGATTGTACTCTATTTTTCTTCTCATTCGTAGCAGAAAATTCTCTCTGCTTTTTCCCCGAGGACTAGGCTTTGCCAAATCTCGTTAAATCATTGTGTTTATTTTTCTTCTCTATTTGATTTGTTTATGATTGTGTGCTAGTTCCGCAACACTGTAATGACCCGTCTGGTCATTTTTGGAATTTATGCCCGTTTCCCCATTAACTGCTTTTCCTAAGTACATTTCTGCTATTTTGGTTTGTCGGGACGTTCGTTATTAGTATTCGGAATGTTTTGGGATATTTAGTCCCTAAATGAGAGGTTAAGAGTGGAAAAATAGCATGTATTCAGAACTATTTGAAGATGACCTCAGAGGTGATATACGATGGTTCTGTTACCTCCATTAGATGATTTTTGGGGTTGGGAGCGTGTTTGGAATGTATTTTTGAGGTTTGTAGCTCATTTAGGCTTGAAATGCCGAAGTTTAAATTTTGAAGTTTCCGATATGATTGTGAGTTTTTTATCCGAGGGTCGGATTTGAATTTCGAAAGTTGTTGTAGCTTCGTCATGTCATTTGGTATGTCCGTGTAAAATTTCAGGTCATTCGAGTGAGTTCTGGTTAGGTTTTTGATTGAAAGTGTGTTTGGTTGGAATTTGATGTTCTTAGGCTTTAATCTTGGGTTAATTCGTGTTTATAGCATTGTTTTGGGTGGTTTAAGGATTTGTACAAGTTTGAATAATGTTATGGTATATGTCTGTAGGTTATGTTGAGGTCCCGGGGGCATCGGGTGTGTTTCGGATGCTCAATGGAGCAATTTAAGGTTTGGAAATGTTGTAAAAAATTGCAAGTCAGAAGTCCTTCTTCGCGATCGCGAAGAAGCAACCAAGTTCGCATAGCTGAAGCTCTCCCTTTATCGAGATCGTGTCCTAGATCCTACATTCCAGTAGTTCAGCAACTCCCTCTTCCGCTTTCGCGTCCCAGTCAGCGCGTTCGCATAGGTCAATTTCAGGAACTTATCTAATGCCTTATACGTGATCGCGTGAGTCTTGTCGCGATCGCATAGCTTTAAAACCCAAGCCTTTGTGTTCGCAGCCTTCCCTTTGCGATCGTGGAGAAAATTTTTATCACTTAAATTTTCCTTCTTCACGAACGCATGCCATTCTCCGCGTTCGCGATTAACAACTGACCTGGACAGTACTCAACATTTCAAAAATGAGGTTTTGCCATTTTTATGAAAACTCAAGGTTTGGAGCTCGGATTTGGGAGATATTTCAAGGTTTTTTCAAGGTCAATCTATGGGTAATGATTCTTTATTCCCCTATGACTAAAACCCATGAATCTAATTGCGAATTAACCCTTTAATTTTATATTTTTGAATGAAACGTGGGTAAAACTTCTTAGACCTAACTCTGGCATATTGAGGGGGCATTTGACCTCTGATTTGGGAAAATTTTATGTGGTTAGACTCGTGAGAGTACGAGGGTTCTAAAACATGAAAATTATTCGATTCCGAGACGTTGGCTGGAGGGCATTTTGGTCATTTTACCTATTTTCGTACCCTAACTCAAAATTTAATAGCGGTATCAGTTGTTTACAATATTATTTATGATGTGTAATTGAATTGAATAGATTTGGGCCATTTCGAGTTGGATACTCGTGGCAAAGGCGCGGTTTCTAGTGATATTAAGCCGGTTCGAGGTAAGTGGCTTGTCTAACCTTGTGGTGGGGACCTTTCCCCTTAGGAATTGTTTCTTGATATTTTAGTGCCTTGTACGTGATGTGACGAGCATGCACTGGTGCCGATAGATGAAAATCCGATTTCACTTAAGTTGTTGATATTTAGGTTTTTTCTTACTTGCTTGATCCTACTTGAAAATTTTACTTATGCTAGATTAGGAAAACATGTTTAGCTAACTTAACTGCCTAATTGCTTAAGTTGCTTTTACTGTACTACATGATACATACTAGGCTAGTTCTATCTATTGCTTTGTCTTTCGTACTTTATTTCTTGGTTAGTTCCTGGCTGTTATTGTGCATTTACATTGGGACAACGGATCTGGGATTCTGGTAACTCCCCCTTGTCTGTTTACTTTGGGACTATGGCTTCAATTTCCGGGAGATTCTACTGCACTTTTATTTTGGGACTACAGGATGGTATCTTGGGAGATCCCCCTGCACATTGATGATTGGACTACGGGACAGTATCCCGGGAGATCCACTGGACAGTTGGGGAAAGGGCTACAGGACGGTATCCTGGGAGACCCTCATTGGTATCTTGATATTGAATGGTGTTTACTCTTTGTTCTTCTCTATCCTTGTAGTTATTATTGCTTCATTGATTTGCCTTAATACACTGCTGCATTTATTATTTATGTTAGAAATCCACACTATTAATTATTGTTATTGTTATATTTTTTCCTCAGTAGGGCCTTAACCTTTCCTCGTCACTACCCAATCAAGGTCAGACTTGGCACTTAATGAGTACCGTTGTGGTGTAATCATGCCTTTCCTGTGCATTCTTTTCATGTGCAGATCATCCAGGTACCTCTACTCAGATGCACTATCAGTGAGGCAGGAGGATTTTAGAGACTTCGACGTAGATCTGTTGAGTCCGCAAACTGACGAGTCTCCCTCTTACTCTATCTTTAGTATCTAGTTTTTCTCTCTTTCGGTTGTTAAAAAATTCTAGAGTTTTGGAGCCATACTATACATTTCTTAGCCTGTGATGCCCGTGAGTTTCCGGGTACTTGGGAATTTTAGTAGACTTTGTGTTATTGAGTTGTACATGTCGAGTGTCATATAGTAAAGTTTGTTTTACTATATTTTCCGCCATTATCATATTTTCCGCAATATTCGTGAGGACTGGGTGCCATCATGACAGGTTCATGATCGGTGAACTAGGGTCATGACAAGTTGGTACCAAAGCTCTAGGTTCATAGGAGTCACGGAACACATGTCGGTTTATTAGAGTCTCGCTGATTGGTACGGAGACGTCTGTATTTATTGATGAGAGGCTATGTAACTATTTAAGAAGAATCTTCATTTCTTTTGAATTCCTTGTCGTGCGATATTTTGACATCAATTCTAAACTTCTATCTTCTATTCTCTCACATATTGTGAGGACACATGATACATGAGAGAACCAGGCACCCGCATCCCCTACTACAGCCGTCAGAGGCCGGGGACAGGGTAGAGGTCGAGAACGAGCACGTGATACAGCCACATCACCTGCGCGAGTTGCCGTCGAGGTACAACCAGCAAATTTGTGTTGTAACCCAAACACCTGGCACATCTACCATCGCTACTACTACTTCAGCGGTCCAGGAGACTCTGGCTCAGTTCATGAGCATGAACACTACCTTGGCTCAGGCGGGGTTGATTCCCCTCGCTGTAGCCACATCTGAGGTCAAGGGAGGGGCCCAAAATCCCGCAACCCGAACAACTGAGCAAAGAGTGCAGATAGGGTAGGACCCAGAGGTCATTCCTATACCATGTGCAGCACCAGCATAGCTCAAGGATGGGTAAGCAATTTCCGAGGATGAGCAGCATAGACTAAAGAGGTTCAAGAAATATGATCCCCGAGTATTCAGTGGCCTAGCATCACATGATGCCTTGGGAATTTTGGAGGAGTGTCATCGTATCATTCACACCATGGGCATAGTGGAGTCTAGCGGGGTCTTTTTAAGTTTGCCTCACTGACTTGGACCCAGTTCTCAAGTATGTTTATGAGATAGTTTGTTCCCTAGAGCCTCAGGGATTCATGGTGCGGGGAGTTTGAGAACTTGTGCCAGGGTGTTATAACAGTTTCTGAGTATGCCATCTATTATACCAGGTTGGCTAGACATGTATCAGTTTTTGTTGCCATAGTTCGGGAGAGAGTTTGGAGGTTTATCGAGGGTCTTATTTAGCCCATCCGGTCTTGTATGGCTCGAGAGTTGGAGATGGATATTCCCTATCAGCAGGTAGTGCGAATTTTTATGAGGATTGAGGATATGCTCGCCAGGGAGCAAGAGGAGAGGGAAGACAAGAGGTCTCAAGAGTCGGGTCCCTACTATGGTGCACGTACCCCATCAGCAGGCCGTTATGGTAGGGGTTATTTTGGTTACCCTGTACATTCAGCTCTGCCAGCAGCCGACAGTACTCCAGCTCCGCATGCACCTCTAGAGCCTTATTATGCGCCTCTCATTTCTAGCGCGACTCCTGTACGGGGTACTTCCAGAGGTTAGTCCTGCAGGCATATCCCCAGCCAGTCGCAACCCACGTCCTCTTGGAGCTTATTTTGAGTGTGGCGATACATGTCATATGGTTAGGGACTGTACCAGACTTGGTAGGGGTGCATCTTCATAGACTGCTCAGCGTAGCGGGGTCCTTAGAGTTCTTAGGCTATGACTGCAGTTCCAGCTGCTGCCCAGCCAGCCATGAGAAGAGGCCAGGGAGATAGAGGTCACAGATCGGGCCAGATATTATTGTATTCCTGCTCGCACTGAGGCGGTTGCCTCTGATTCTGTCATCACAAGTATTATTTTGGTTTCTCACAGAGAGCCACCGGTTTTATTCGATCCAGGATCTACTTATTTGTATGTGTCTTCTTATTTTGTTTCATGTTTGGGTGTGCCTTGGGATTCTTTAAGTGCCCCTGTTTATGTTTCTACTCCTGTAGGAAATTTTCTTGTTGTGAATCAGTTTTACTGGTCGTGTTTGGTTACTATTCACGGTTTTGAGACTAGGGCAGATCTATTATTTCTCGGTATGGTTGACTTTGATATTATTCTGAGCATGGACTGGTTATCACCCCATCATGCTATTCTTGATTTTCACACCAAGATCGTGAAGATGGCTATGATAGGTGTTCCGCATATTGAGTGGAGTGGTACTTTAGATCATACACCTAGTAGAGTTATCTCTTTCCTTAAAGCTAAATGTATGGTTGAGAAGGGGTGTGCCGCGTATTTAGCTTATGTGAAAGATGGCAGTGTTGATACCCTTTCTGTTGATTCACTCCCAGTGGTACGGGATTTCCCCAATATGTTTCCAGCTAATCTTCCAAGCATGCCGCCCGATAGAGATATCGATTTCGGTATTGATCTGTTGTCGCGCACTCATCCCATTTTCATTCCTCTATATTACATAGCTCTTCTTGAGTTGAAGGAGTTGAAGGATCCATTGCAGGAATTGTTGGGTAAGGGTTTTATTCAGCCTAATGTTCCACCATGAGGTGCTCCTGTCTTGTTCGTGAAGAAGAAGGATAGTTCTATACATATGTGCATTGATTATCATTAGTTGAACAAAGTTACAGTGAAGAACCGTTATCCTTTACCTCATACTGATGATCTATTTGACCAGCTTCAAGGTGCACATGTGTTTTCCAAGATTGATTTCCACTTAGGTTATCATCAGTTGAAGATTTAGGAGCCAGATATCCCAAAGAGTGCCTTCAAGACTCAGTATGGTGATTACAAGTTCCTTGTTATGTCATTTGGGCTGACTAATGCCCCAATAGTTTTTATGCATTTGATGCACAGTGTATTCAGGCTATATCTTGACTTATCATTTTTATTGATGATATTCTGGTATATTCCCAGAGTCGGGAAGATCATGAGCAGCACCTGAGGACAGTACTTCAGACTCTAAGAGAGAAGAAATTATAAGCAAAGTTCTTAAAATGTGAGTTTTGGTTGAGTTCTATGGTATTCCTAGGCCACGTGATATCGAGTGAGGGCATTTGAGTGGATCCGAGGAAGATGGAGGTCGTGCAAAGTTGGCCCAGGCCCTTCTCAGCTATAGATATTCGCAACTTCCTTAGCTTGGCGGGTTATTACCGTCTCTTTGTCGAGGGGTTTTCATTGATTACGGCCCTTATGACTAGATTGACCCAAAATGGTGCTCAATTTCTTTGGACAGTGAGTGTGAGGCGAGCTTCCAAAATTTCAAGACACCTTTGACTTCAGCCCCATTCTTGATGCTGCCTACCAGTTTGGGTTCTTATACAGTTTATTATGATGCCTCATGGGTTGGACTTGGAGTCGTGTTGAGGCAAAATGTTAGGGTCATTGCCTACGCGCCCGGGCAGTTGAAGGTGCATGAAAAGAATTACCATGTCCACGATCTTGAGTTAGCTGTTATTGTTCATGCCTTGAAGATCTAGCGTCATTATTTGTATGAGGTGCCTTGTGAGATCTATACTGACCATCAGAGTTTCCAGCACTTGCTTAAGCAGAAGGACCTCAATATATGTCAGAGGAGATGGTTAGAGTTGTTAAAGGATTATGACATTACTATTCTTTATCACCCGGGCAAGCCCAATATGGTAGCTGATGGCTTGACTCACCGGGCAGAGAGTTTGAGGAGTTTGGCATATTTACCAGCCTCAGAGAGACCTATGGCAATGGATGTTCAGGCCTTATCCATCCAGTTCGTGAGATTGGACCTTTCGGAGCCCAATCGGGTTCTAGCCTGTATGGTTCCTCGGTCTTCCCTATTTGATCATATCAGGGAGCGGTAGTATGATGACCCTCATTTGCTTGTTCTTCAGGATAGAGTTCGGTGGTGATGCCAGAGATGTGAACATCGGGGATGATGGGGTATTAAGGATGCAGGGCCGGATTTGTGTGCCCAATATCGATGGTCTTTGAGAATTTATCCTAGTAGAGGCCTATAGCTCGCGGTATTCAATCCATCCAGGTGCCGTGAAGATGTATCAAAACTTGAGGCAGCACTACTAGTGGAGGTGGATGAAGAAGGATATAATTGTCTACGTGTCTATATGCCTCAACTACCAGCACGTGAAGTATGAGCACCAGCATCCGGTGGGTTGCTTTAGCAGATAGAGATCCTAGAGTGGAAGTGGGAGCATATCACTATGGACTTCATATCTGGACTCCCATGGACCGTGAAGAAGTTTGATTCTATTTGGGTCATTGTGGATCGGCTGACCAAGTCCACGCATTTCATACCTGTGTTTACCACTTATTCATTCGAGCAGTTGGCGGAGATTTATATCAGGGAGACCATCTGTTTGCATGGTATCCCAGTTTCTATCATCCCAGACAGAGGTACTCGGTTTACATCGCAATTCTGAAGAGCCGTGCAGCAGGAGTTAGGCACTCGGGTGGAGTTGAGCACGACATTTCACCCCCAAGCGGACGAGCAGTCCAAGCGCACTATTTAGATTCTGGAGTATATGCTCCATGCATGCGTGATTGAGTTTGGGGGGTCATGGGATCATTTCCTGCCACTGGCGGAGTTTGCTTATAAAAATAGTTATTAGACCAGCATTTAGATGGCATCGTATAAGGCCTTATATGGTAGGAGGTGTAGATCTCCGGTGGGTTGGTTTGAGCTAGGTGATGCCAGGCTATTGGACACAGAGATGGTTCAGGATACAATGGAGAAGGTTACGGTAATTCAGGATAGACTGCGGGCATCACAGCCAGACAGAAGAGTTACGCGGACAAGAAGGTTCGAGATGTTGCATATATGGTTGGTGAGTGGGTTCTACTTTGAGTCCGAGGTTTATTGGCCCTTTTGAGATCTTGAGGCAAGTTGGGGAGGTTGTTTATGAGCTTGCCTTACCTCCCATCCTAGCTGGAGTTCATCCGGTATTTCGCGTTTCGATGCTCTAGAGATATCACGATGATCCGTTGCACGTGTTGGATTTCAGTTCAGTCCAGTTGGACAAGGAGCTATCCTATGTTGAGGAGCCAGTGGCTATTTTTGACGGGCACGTCAGAAAGTTGAGGTCAAAGAATATAGCTTCAGCAAATGTGCAGTGGCAGCCGACTGAGGAGGCGACTTGGGAGACCGAGTAGGATATGCGCAGCCAGTACCCTCATCTTTTTACTACCTTAGGTATGTTCTCTATACTCGTTCAAGGATGAACGAATGTTTAAGTGTAGGAGGATGTAACGACCCGGCCGGTTTTTTTTTGGAATTTACGCCCCCTTTTCCCATTAACTGCTTCCCCTAAGTTCATTTCAGCTATTCTGGTTTGTCGGGACGTTCTATGTTAGGATTCGGAGTGTTTTGGGACACTTAGTCCCTAAATGAGAGCTTAATAGTGAAAAATGGTCCGTATTCAGAACAGTGTGAAAACAACCTCGTAATGGAAATTCGATGGTTATGTTAGCTCCATCAGGTGATTTCGGGGTTTGGAGCGTGTTCGAAATGTATTTTTGAGGTTTGTAGCTCATTTAGGCTTGAAATGCCGATGTTTGAATTTTTGTAGTTTCCGGCCCGATGGTGAATTTTTGATCCGAGGGTCGGATTTGAATTTCGAAAGTTGTTGTAGCTCTGTCATGTCATTTGGGATGTGCATGCAAAATCTCGGGTCATTCGGGTGAGTTTTGGTTAGGTTTTTTATCGAAAGTGTGTTTGGTTGGAATTTGAAGTTCTAAGGCATGAATCTTGGCTTAATTCGTGTTTCCGACGTTGTTTTTCGTGGTTTAAGGAATCGTAAAACTTTGAATGATGTTATCGGATATGTATGTAGGTTTTGTTGAGGTCCCGGGGGCCTGGCATGTGTTTCGGATGCTCAACGAAGCAATTTGAGGGTTGGAAATGATGTAGAAAATTGCAGGTCAGAAGTCCTTCTTCGCGATCGCGAAGAAGCAACCCCGTTCGCGTAGCTGAAGCTCTCCCTTCATCGTGATAGCGTCCCAGATCCCGCGTTCGCGTAGTCCAGCAACTCCCTCTTCCGTGTTCGCGTCCAAGTCAACGCATTCGCATAGGTCAACTTCAGGACCTTATCTGATTCCTTATACGTAATCGCATGAGCCTTGTTGCGATCGCGTAGCATTAAAACCCAAGCCTTCGCTTTCGAAGCCTTCCCTTCGCGATCGCGGAGAGTATTTTTTGATCACTTAAATTTTCCTTCTCTGCGAACGCATGCCATTCTCCGCGTTCGCGATGAACAACTGACCTGGGCAGTACTTAACATTTCAAAGATGAGGTTTTGACATTTTTATCAAAACTCCATGTTTGGAGCTCGGATTTGGGAGAAATTTTAAGGTTTTTTCAACAGAAATCACTAGGTAACGATTCTCTATTCTCCTATGACTAAAGACTATCAATCTAATCACGAATTCACCCTTTAATTTCGTATTTTTGAATGAAAAGTGGGTAAAACTTTTTAGAACTAACTAAGGGGTTTTGAGGGGGCATTTGACCTCTGATTTTGGGAGATTTTTATATGATTAGACTCGTGAGAGTACGAGGATTTTGAAAACGTGAAAATTATTCGATTTCGAGATGTGGGATGGAGGGTCATTTTGGTTATTTTACCTATTTATGCACCCTAGCTTTAAATTTATTAGTGGAACCAGTTATTTGTAATATTATTTACCATGTGTAATTGAATTGAATAGATTTGGGATATTTGGAGTCGGATACTCGTGGAAAAGGCGTGGTTTCTAGTGATATTGAGCTGAATCGAGGTAAGTGGCTTGTCTAACCATGTGTGGGGGACCTTTCCCCAAAGGATTTGTTTCGTAATAATTGAGTGCCTTGTACGTGGGGTGACGAGCGCGTAGTTGTGCCGCTAAATAAAAATCCGATTTCAGTTAAGTTGTTTATATTTAGCTTTCTTTCTTACTTGCTTGATCTTAATTGAAAATGTTACTTGTGCTAGAATAGGAAAGCATGTTTAGCTGACTTAACTGCCTAATTGCTTAAGTAGTTTTGATTGTACTACATAAAACACGCTAGGCTAGTTCTATCTGTTGCTCTATCTTCGTACTTTATTCGTTAGTTTGTTTCTAGCTATGATTGTGCTTTTACATTGGGAATACGGATGTGAAATTACGGTAGCTTCCCCCCTTGTCTGTTTATCTGGGACTACGGGTTCGATTCCCAGGAGATTCCACTGCACTTTTATTCTGGGACTACGGGACGGTATACCGGGGAGACCCCCCTACACATTGATGACTGAACTACGGGATGGTATCCCAAGAGATCTTTGGTATTGTTACGTGAGTTGGACTACGAGACAGTATCCTGAGAGATCCACTGGACAGTTTGGGGAAGTGCTACAGGACGGCATCCCGGGAGACTCTCGTTGGTATCTTGATAATGAACGGTCTTTACTCTGTGTTCTGCACTATCCTTGTAGTTATTATTGCTTTGTTGATGCCTTATTACGGTGATGCATTTATTATTTATGTCAAATTTCCACACTGTTAATTATTATTATTGTTATATTTTGGCCTCAGTAGGGCCTTGACCTTTCCTCGTCACTACCCAATCGATGTTAGGCTTGTCACTTACTGAGTACCGTTGTGGTGTACTCATGCCCTTCCTGCGCATGTTTTTTATGTGCAGATCATCCAGGTACCTCTACTCAGACGCACTATGAGTGAGGCAGGAGGATTCCAGATACCTCGAGATAGATCTGTTGCATCCGCAGACCGACGAGTCTCCCTCTTACTTTGTCTTTAATATCTAGTTTTTCTCTCTTTCGATTGTTAGAATATTCTAGAATTTTGGAGCCATACTGCACATTTCTATAGCCTGTATTGCCCGTGAATTTTTGGATCTTTGAGAGTTTTAGTAGATTTTGTGTTGTTCAGTTGTACATGCCGAGTGGCATACAGTACAATTTTCTTCTAGTTATTTAAATTGGTTTCACTCTATTTTTCCGTAATTATCATATTTTCCGTAATATTTGACTTATCTGGTCGAGGCGACTAGGTGCCATCACGACATGTTCACAATCGATGAACTAGGGTCGTGATAAACACGTCTTTTAAAAAGACACTATACTTTACTGACCAAGCAGCCGTTAAAGTATAGCGTCATTATATAATACGTTATATATAAAATTATCACCTTTTTTTTTACCCCTTTTGATTCTTTAAACCCAAAAGAACCACATTTTAGTTTTGAATGCCAAAGAAAATGAGTTGTTCACAGATGTTGTCAATATCTTATTCTGCCACTGTCTTCGTGAGAAATTAAGGAACAACAACAACAATAACAACTATCTAATATAATCTTACAAAGTGGGGTCTCGGGATGGTAATACGTACATAGGATTTACCCCTACCCGAAAGGACAGAGAAGCTATTTTCAATCGATCATCGGCTCAGAAAAAGGACAAGGAGCAGTTGCACTTATTTCTATTAAATGATTACTGTGTTCTGATGAATTTACACACGGCTCGACTAATTTTATAAAATACTTGCTATTTCTGATCAACTCTTGCATTTGGTAAATATTACTCATCACTAGTGTAAAATTCTTGATTCCGTCTTTGAAAGGTGAAGAGAATTGTAGGAAAAAGGAGGGCAGGACTAGATACTATTAATGTTTGCCAGTTGGAAGTGGTTTGAAGCTGATTAAGTCTAGCATTACTTATGGAAAAATAAGAATTTACCGCTTGCTTTGAATTGAAGAAGTGGCGTTATATTTCTTGCCACTTTTGACAAAACTTGGCTTAAAAGTGTAGGAAAATGTTTGCGTGCTATAAGGGGAATTATTGTTGGGTTTAATATTTAATTAATATATTAAATATTTAAAAGAGGGTGAATGGGAAATGGAGGGAAATGAAATTTTGAGTGAAATTTCAAGTTCCCCCTCCTTGGTAAATGCGCATTGTCCCATATTGAAAGAGGAAGAGATTTTTATGAGTATATAAGCAATTGCTCTTCTTCTAGCTCTTAAAGAGTTAATAAGAAAGCAAGCCTCGCGCCGTCGTCGTCCTCGCTTGCTCGGCTCGGCTTCGACTTCGGCTTCGGATTTCGATTCGAATTTAGATTTGGTCAAATGATCGATCGAATTTTATGCAATAGCCATTTATGCAATGGCATTTATGCTGTGGCAGTTTTGCAGAAACAGTCATTCTGAAGAGACTCTTCATATTTCAGCCCAACTTTGGCTATAAATACAACACTATTCTGCTCAGAATTTCACTACGAATTTTCTGAGTTTCTCCTCCTTTCTTCTGAATACTTTTAGCATCAAACAAAGAAAAAAGTGTGATTTGCTACCGAACTTTGTGTTCGCTGAAACACTGGGGTTTGAAGTAGCACTGCACAAGTGTGTAGTTGGTTCTATCCTGGGAGGAAAAATCTGTAACCTTGGGTACTAGGATGGGATTAAATTCCTTAAGGAAACACTGTGAATTCGGTAAGCTCGAATTGGTTTCTTCATTTCTGTTTATGCATATTCTTATTTGTATTTATTTATATTTTCAGAATTATTTTACAAATACAGTGTAATAACAAGCTTAAGAAATTTAATATATTTTTGTATTTCTTTTTACTGTTTCTGGAATAGTAAAACCTTTGTGGTTTTGTACTCAATTAAAATCTACGTGATTATAATATTTATGTCATTCTTTTACAGAAATGACTAATGAGAATGAGAACCAAGCTGTTCCAATGATGACTGCTAATGCCTCAACAAGCCGAATGACTCCGGCAGCATTGGCACCGGCAGAGAAACCCGAAAAATTTTCCGGGATTGATTTCAAGCGCTAGCAACAAAAATGTTCCTCTATTTGACTACTCTAAGTATCCAGAAGTTCATCAAGGAATATGTTCCTGTGTTGTCCGACGAAACTCCAGAAACTGAACGCTTTCTCATCGTTGAGGCGTGGAAGCATTCAGATTTTTTATGCAAGAATTATATCCTCAGTGGGCTGGAAGATGCTTTGTATAACGTCTACGGTGGCGTAGAAACGTCAAAGGAACTGTTGATTGCGCTTGAAAAGAAATACAAAACTGGAGATGTCGGGTTGAAGAAGTTTGTTGCTGCAAAGTTTTTGGACTACAAAATGGTACATAGCAAGTCTGTTATTACCCAAGTCCAGGAATTGCAAGTGATTATTCTTGATCTCCTTGCTGAAGGTATAAATTAATTTAATATTGATGTTGAAAGTAGTAACCTTTGTATTTTTACTAATGAAAATTTCATTGAAGGTCTTGTTATCAATGAAGCATTCCATGTAGCAGCAATGATTGAGAAGTTGCCTCCTTTGTGGAAGGACTTCAAAAACTACTTGAAACACAAACGCAAGGAGATGTCCCATGAAGATCTCATTGTTTGGTTGAGAATCGAAGAGGACAATAAAGCTGCTAAAAAGAGAGGCCGTGGAAACTCAAGAATAATGGGAGAAAATATTGTTGAAGAGAACAAAAAGAGGAAGAAGACTTCTCGACCAAAATACAACCCAAGCAAGAAGCGGTTCAGTGGAAACTGCTATAACTGTGAAAAACCCAGACACAAATCTACGGAGTGTCGTGCTCCAAAGAAAGACAAGAAGAAGGGTCAAGCAAAGATGGTAGAAAAGCATGATGATGTTGATGACATATGTGCCATTCTTTCCGAATGCAACTTGGTAGGCAATCCTAAAGAGTGGTGGATTGATTCTGGAGCCACTCGCCATGTTTGTGCTGTTAGAGAAGCATTCGCTGGTTATGCTCATGTTGGACCCGACAAGACGATTTCTATGGTAAATGCTTTTAAGGCCAATATTGAAGGATGTGGGAAGATATTTCTTTAAATGACTTCCGGCAAAGTGGTGACTTTGAACAACGTCAATCATGTTCCCGAGATGAGGAAGAATTTGGTCTCTATTGGACTTCTTGTTAAAGATGGTTTTAAATGTGTTTTTGTTTCCGATAAGGTTGTAATAAGTAAGAACGAAATGTTTGTAGGAAAAGGTTACCTCAATGAGGGCCTTTTCAAGCTGAATGTAATGGTTGTTGAAAACAATAATAAAATTTCATTCGTCTTACTTACTTGAGTCAAATGAATTATGGCATATACATTTGGGTCATGTCAATTATAAAACCTTACGGAAAATAATTAATTTGGAAGTATTGCTTAAATTTGAATGTGACAAATCAAAATGTCAAGTGTGTGTGGAATATAAGTATGTTAAACATCCTTATAAGTCGGTAGAAATGAATTCAAATCCTTTAGACTTAATTCACACAGATATTTGTGACATGAAGTCAATTCCATCTCGCGGTTGAAAGAGGTATTCCAAAACTTTTATTGAAGATAGTACTCGATATTGCTATGTTTACTTACTTAATAGTAAAGATGAAGCAATAGACGCATTCAAGCAATACAAAAATGAAGTTGAAACACAACTTATAAAGAAAATCAAAATGATAAGAAGTGATAGGGGTGGTGAATATGAGTCTCCTTTTGAACAAATATATTTAGAATATGGAATTATTCATCAAACAACGGCCCCTTGCACGCCCCAATCCAATGGGATTGCAGAAAGAAAGAATCATTCATTAAAGGAGATGATGAACGCATTATTGATAAGTTCTGGTTTGCCACAGAACATGTGGGGGAAACCGTACTTACGGCTAGCCGAATACTAAATCGAGTACCCCATAGCAAAACACAATCCATTCCATATGAAAAATGGAACGGAAGGAAGCCAAACTTGAATTATTTTATGGTGTGGTGGTGTTTGGGAAAAGTGAAAGTTCCTAAACCCAAAAGGGTAAAATAGGACCGAAAACCGTTGATTGTGTTTTAATAGGATATGCGACTAATAGTAAAGCATATCGATTTCTGGTTCATAAATCAGAAAATCCCGACATTCATAATAATACGGTTATAGAATCAGATAATACCGAGTTCTTTGAAAATATATATCCGTACAAAAAGGAATGTGAGTCAATTAGTGAAAGATCTAAACGACCTCGGGAAGAAGCATGTCACGACCCGGATTTTCCCCCAACATCGGGATCGTGATGGCGCCTACTCGTGGTAGCTAGGCAAGCCATTGTATTCATACTATCCTGTTTTTAACACAATTTTAATTAAATAAATGCGGAATACTTTATCAAAATGGAAATAACAAAACACAAGGTGAAAATCATACTGAAATCCTCTACCCAAGACATGGAGTCACTAACTCACAAACTACTATGGAATACTACACATAAAAGTCTGAAGAAATATAACACAATTCTGTTTGTCTCGGAACAAAGAGACTCCAGCTAATAATATAGATAAAGAGAGAGACGCCGGGCCTGCGGACGCCTGCAAGCTACCTCGGTCTCAAATATGATCAACTCCCACGCAATCTACTTACTGCTGCCGCTGCTGCTGTCCGTAACCTGTATCTGCGCAAAAAGAGCGCAGAGTGTAGTATCAGCACAACCGACCCCATGTGCTGGTAAGTGCCTGGCCTATCCCGGCGAAGTAGTGACAAGCCTAGGACCGGACACCCACATAAACCTGTGCAGTTGCAATATATATATATATATGTACATAAACATTTATAAGGAAATACTCTACTCTGCAATAACAATCAATAAACTCATAATGTCCAGATTAATCTAATCCACAGAATTAAATCTTACTTTCGTGTATCAATTCTTTATTTTCCTTTTCATATCTCGTGGTAGGCGTACCACCCGCTCCCATCTGTATCAATAAATATTATCTTGTGGTAGGCATACCACCCGATCTCATTGTATCAATAATTATATCTTATGGTAGGCGTACCACCCGATCCCAATTCTTTAATATATATATTACCACAAATAACAAGAATTAACCAAGTAATAACACAATAAGGAATATTTCAAAGAATTCAACAATTAACAACGGTTAATAAGTTCACAAGGAAAACAAGGTATAATGGAAACACAAGTAGTATCAAGTCAAGAAATGATAAATGGTTGCACGACATCACTCAAATAAAATATAATGGAAAAACAAGTAATATCAAGCCAAGGAATGATAAATGGTTGCACGACATCACTCAAAATAAAATATAATGGAAAAACAAGTAATATCAAGTCAAGGAACGGCAATTAGTTGCACGGCATCACCCTTCGTGCTTTTACTCTCATCCTCACATCCATAGTACGGCATGATCCTTCGTACATGGTTCAATAACAGGGCACGGCATGATCCTTCGTGCATAATCAATAATAGGGCACGGCATGATCCTTCGTGCATAATCAATAATAGGGCACGGCATGATCCTTCGTGCATAATCAATAAATAAACATGGCACGGCATTAACCTTCGTGCATAAATAAATAAACATGGCACGGCATCACCCTTCGTGCATTATCACTCTTCCTCACCTAAATAACAATCACAGTTAAGGGCAAAGAGGAAATAGTAATTCATAAACCGTCCCATCAAGGGCAATCAATAATAATCTTCACAACAAGTCCCAACAAGGGAGAACAATAACAATTCATCTGTAATATATCTCAAAATAATTATTTTCCAACGACTCACGGTCATACTAGACGCCGGTGTATGGATGCTCGTCACCACAGCCCATACACCGCACTCGATCACATAACACATAACACATAATCCTATTCCCTCAAGCTAGGATAGAACAAACACTTACCTCGAATGCTTATGAACAATTCACTCCGTGGAAATGTCTTTTCTTTCAATTTGGCTCCAATCCAACCGTATCTATACACAATTGATTTAATATCATCAATTCTACTCAACAAACTAATTCCTAATACCAAATACTACTTTTACAACATTCCTGCCATGAATAGTGAATTTCAACCCGGGCCCACATGGTCGGAATTCGGGGTTAGGACCAAAATCCGGTTACCCATTCCCCCACGAGTTCATATATATAATTTGTTTCAAAATCGGACCTCAATTCGAGGTCCAATTCCCCAATTTATGAAAACCCCTATTTTCTAACAAAAACAAGAATTTTACCATGAAAATCTTTGATTTCTTATGAAAAACATGTTTAATGATGTTAGGAATTGAAAGAATTAAGTAAAAAGTGACTTACAATCGTTTTGATGAAGAAGAAATCCTTGAAGAATCGCAAATGGGTGTTTTGGTTTTGTAAAATTTCTCATAGAATTCATATTTTCTATCACAAAATCTTTCCGGCTACATGCTCGGATCGTGCACGTAAATCGAGGCAACATAGAATGAGGTTTTCAAGGCCTCCGAAGCTCGAAATAATTAATTAAATAAGTGATGACCCTTTGGGTCGTCACAATCTCCACCTCTAAAACAACCGTTCGTCCTCGAACGGACAAAAGAAAGAAGTACCTGAGTCAGGAAACAAGTGAGGGTAGCGGCTCCGCATATCAGACTCGGACTCCCAGGTCGATGCCTCAGGAGGCTGACCTCTCCACTGAACACGCACAGAAGGATAACTCTTCGACCTCAACTGTCGAACCCGCCGGTCTAGAATGGCTACCGGCTCTTCCTCGTAAGATAGATCATTGTCCAATTGGACAGTACTGTAGTCTAACACATGTGTGGGATCACCGTGGTATCTCCGAAGCATAGATACATGAAAAACTGGATGCACGGCTGATAAGCTAGGCGGCAAAGCTAATCCGTAAGCCACCCCTCCCACTCTGTCTAGAATCTCAAATGGACCAATATACCTAGGGCTGAGCTTGCCCTTCTTTCCGAACCTCATCACGCCCTTCATAGGCGACACCCGAAGCAATACTCGTTCACCAACCATGAAATCTACATCTCGCACCTTGCGATCCGCATAAGTCTTTTGCCTAGACTGAGCTGAACGCAATCTCTCCTGAATAGTCTTGACCTTATCTAAGGCCTCCTGAACTAAATCTGTACCCAACAACCGAGCCTCTCCCGGTTCAAACCATCCAACTGGTGATCGACATCGCCTACCATACAACGCCTCATACGGAGCCATCCGGATGCTAGATTGGTAGCTGTTATTGTAGGCGAACTCTGCTAATGGTAGAAACTGATCCCACGAGCCTCCGAAATC
>JASVEL010014005.1:0-127772 GCA_032618575.1 Nicotiana noctiflora
ATTCCCTGGACCCCATTTCTCTTCTACGCGATCGCGTAGACCCTCATGCGATCGCGATGGGCAACTGATGACTCTACGCGATCGCGTCCGTGCCCCCCTGCGATCGCGTTGCTTCCGCTCTTGACCTTATGCGATCGCGTCCCTTTCTCTGCGATCGCACTGCACAATTTCCGGACCCTATGCGATCGCAATGCCCTTCACGCGATCGCATAGAGTTAATTTCACGCCCCTTCCACTCTTCTATGCGATCGCAGTCATCTCTATGCGATCGCATAGAGCAACTGCTGACTGCAGTTTTCTGCAGAAATTTTCCAAGTTCTAAAACTACACCGGACCTCCGAATTCAATTCCGATTACTCTCCTAAGTCATAAATGATCCCCCGGAACTAGTCGAATCATCAGAATCCGGTTCCGAGCACTCTAACTCAATAGTCAACTCTTGGTTGACTTTCCATATTCAAGCTTCCTTCAAGCATGCTATTTGCTTCATTTTCAATCCAAATCACTCCTAACTCACCCGATATATTCTAATACTGATTTAAAAGCATAAGATATGTAAATGTAAGGTAACAGGGTGGTAATTCCCGTAACGACGGGCCGGGCCATTTCATTCTCCCCAACTTAAACAAACGCTCGTCCGCGAGCGGGTTAAGAAACATACCTGGAGCATCAAACAAGTGAGGATATCTGCTCCGCATCTCCTGCTCGGTCTCCCAAGTTGCTTCCTCCACGGGACGACCTCTCCACCGCACTTTCACTGAAGCTATGTCCTTGGATCTCAGCTTACGAACCTGTCGACCAAAAATGGCTACTGGCTCCACATCATAAGTCAAATCCTCATCTAGCTGTATCGTGCTGAAGTCCAACACATGAGACGGGTCTCCGACATACTTCCAGAGCATAGATACATGGAACACCGGGTGAACTCCCGACAAACTGCGTGGCAAAGCAAGCATATAGGCCACCTCCCCAACTTTCCTAAGCACCTCAAAAGGTCCAATAAACCTTGGGCTCAACATTCCTTCCTTTCCAAACCTCATAACACCCTTCATAGGTGAAACCTTCAGCAACACTTTCTCACCTACTAAATAGGACACATCTCGGACCTTCCGGTCCGCATAACTCTTCTGACGCGACTGAGCTGTGCGTAATCTCTCCTGAATCACCTTCACCTTGTCTAAGGCATCTTGGACTAACTCTGTCCCTAACAACCTAGCCTCGCCGGGCTCGAACCAACCGACTGGAGACCTACACCGCCTCCCATATAAAGCTTCATACGGTGCCATCTGAATGCTGGACTGATAGCTATTATTATAAGCAAACTCCGCAAGAGGCAAATAATCAGCCCATGAACCACCGAAATCAATGACACAAGCACGCAACATGTCCTCCAATATCCCAATAGTACGCTCAGACTGTCCATCCGTCTGTGGATGAAATGCTATGCTCAGCTCTACCTGTGAACCCAACTCTCGCTGAAATGTCCTCCAGAACTGAGATGTGAACTGGGTACCTCTGTCTGATATAATAGAAATGGGAACTCCATGCAATCTCACTATCTCACGGATGAATATCTCTGCCAACCGCTCTGAGGAATAAGTAGTACACACTGGGATGAAGTGAGCCGACTTGGTCAACCTATCCACCACCACCCAAACTGAATCAAACTTCCTCGTTGTCCGAGGGAGTCCACTAACAAAGTCCATAGTAATCCTTTCCCACTTCCACTTAGGAATCTCAATACGCTGGAATACACCACCAGGTCTCTGATGCTCATACTTGACCTGCTGACAGTTTAGACACCGAGGCACATGGCTCACAATATCTTTCTTCATCTTTCTCCACCAGTAATGCTGCTTCAAATCCTGGTACATCTTCGCGGCTCCTGGATGAATAGAATACCGCGAGCCTCCTCCAATATCAATTCACGAAGGCCGTCAACATTGGGCACGCATATCCGGCCCTGCATCCGCAATACACCATCACTATCAATAGTGACATCTCTGGCATCATCATGCTGAACTCTGTCCTTAAGGACAAGTAAGTGTGGATCATCATACTGGCGCTCTCGAATACGATCATATAAAGAAGAACGAGCTACTACACAAGCCATCACCCGACCGGGCTCAGAAATATCCAGCCTTACCATCTGATTAGCTAACGCCTGAACATCAACTGCTAGGGGTCTCTCCCCAACTGGAATATACGCCAAACCGCCCATACTAATAGCCTTCCGGCTCAATGCATCAGCCACTACATTGGCTTTCCCGGGATGATACAAAATAGTAATATCATAGTCTTTAAGCAATTCAAGCCATCTCCGCTACCTCAAATTTAGATCTTTCTGCTTAAACAAATGCTGAAGGCTGCGATGGTCTGTATATACATCACAAGATACACCATATAAGTAATGCCTCCAAATCTTCAAGGCATGAACAATAGCAGCTAACTCCAAATCATGAACAGGGTAGTTTTTCTCGTGGGGCTTTAGCTAACGAGAAGAATATGCAATAACTCTACCCTCCTGCGCATCAACACACAACCGAGTCCAACTCTAGAAGCATCACAATACACCGTATATGACCCCGAGGCCGATGGTAACACAAGTACTGGAGCTGTGGTCAAAGCCTCCTTGAGCTTCTGGAAGCTCTCCTCACATTCATCAGACCACACAAATGGAGCATTCTTCTGTGTCAACTTAGTCAACGGTGAAGCAATAGATGAGAAACCCTGAACAAACCGGCGATAATAGCCTGCCAAGCCGAGAAAACTCCGAATCTCTGTAGTTGAGGAAGGTCTGGGCCAATTATGCACTGCCTCGACCTTCTGTAGATCAACCCGAATACCATCACTGGACACCACATGTCCCAGAAAACCGACAGTATCAAGCCAGAACTCACACTTACTGAATTTTGCATAAAATTTCTCTTCTCTCAACCTCTGCAATACCACCCTCAAGTGCTGTGCATGCTCCTTCCGGCTGCGTGAATATACCATAATGTCATCAATAAACACAATCACAAAAGAATCAAGGTACGACCGAAATACACTATTCATCAAGTGCATGAATGCAGCTGGGGCATTAGTCAACCCGAAAGACATCACCAGGAACTCGTAGTGCCCATATCGCGTCCTGAACGCTGTCTTCATAATATCCGAGTCCCTGATCTTCAACTGATGACAGCCCGATCGAAGATCAATCTTAGAAAATACACTAGCTCCTTGGAGCTGATCAAATAGGTCCTCAATACGAGGCAATGGGTACTTATTCTTCACTGTTACCTTGTTCAGCTGCCCGTAATCAATGCACATTCTCATTATGCCATCTTTCTTCTTCACGAACAATACCGGTGCACCCCAAGGTGACACACTCGAATGAATGAAACCCTTATCTAAGAGTTCCTGAAGTTGTTCTTTCAATTCTTTTAACTCTGCCGGTGCCATGCGATAGGGAGGAATAGAAATGGGCTGAGTGCCCGGCACCAAGTCAATACCAAAATCAATATCTCTGTTAGGCGGCATGCCCGGCAGGTTTGCTGGAAATACATCCGGAAACTCCCTCACAATGGGGACTGAATCAAGACTGGGTGTCTCAGCCTCAACATTTCTAATGAAGGCCAAATAAGACAAACAACCCTTGCCAATCATTCGTTTGGCCTTTATTTAAAAAATCACCCTGTCGGACACATAATCAGTCAAGCCACGCCACTCGATCCTCGGATTACCTGGAATAGCTAGTGTGACTGTCTTGGCATGACAATCCATAATCGCATGGTAAGGAGATAGCCAATCCATGCCTAGAATTACATCGAAATCTACCATGCCCAGTAGTAATAGATCAACTCGGGTCTCTAGTCCCCCAATAGTAATAAGACAGGATCGATATACCCGATCCACAATAACAGTATCCCCCACTGGGGTAGACACATGTACGGGCATAGCAAGAATACCACGGGTCATACCCAAATGATGTGCAAAATAAGTAGAGACATAAGAATAGGTGGATCCGGGATCAAATAAGACAGAAGCATCCCTGTGGCAGACTGAGATAATACCTGAAATAACCGCATCTGAAGCACTAGCATCCTTCCTATCCGGAAGAGCATAGAAACGAGCCTGGTCTCCACCAGTACGATCCTCACCCCTAGGGAGACCTCTGGATACCTGGCCACCAGTCCTAGCCGACTGTGCTGGCGCCGAAGAAACAAGAGTAGAAGACGAGGGCTGATCCCTCTGCTGAGACCGCTTACGAAGCCACTGAGGACACTCTCTCCTGATATGGCCCAAATCACCGCACTCAAAACAACGGCCTGAAGATGGAAGAAGGGGATGCTGAGGACCCCTCGCTACAGATGAACCCTGTGCTGAGGAAACAGGAGCGGAGCTCTGAGCTGGAAGAGCACTCAGTGCAGGCTGACTCTACTGACGGCTCTGCTGACCCTGATAACCCTGATGGCCCTGACGACCACGATCTGATGAAACCCCACTGGACTCTGCACGTCCAGACTGATGAGACCTGAAAGAACGACCTCTGCTATGCTGAGATTGGCCCCTAGACGGAGCACCACTGTAACTGCCAGTACCACGAGGCCTCTTAGCCTTTCTCTCCTCCCGCTCTCTACGGCGATCTGTCTCAATATGACGGGCAGCATCAACCACCTCCTCAAAGGTAACTGTCAAAACTCTCTCCCTGGTCATCAATATGCGGATGGGATAAATAAGGCCATCAATAAATCTCCGAATCCTCTCTCTGTCTGTGGGAACCATCCACACGGCATGACGGGCCAATTGTGTGAATCTCATCTCATACTGATTAACCGTCATATCTCCCTGCTTCAACCACTCGAACTGACGTCGCAGCTCCTCTCTCTGAGACTGAGGCACGTACTTCTCCAAAAATATCGTGGAGAACTGCTGCCAAGTGAGGGGCACTACCCCAGCGAGCCTACGCCTCTCGAAATCCTCCCACCACGGAAATGCTGCACCTATGAACTGAAAAGTGGTGAATGAAACACCGCTGGACTCTAGAATACCCGCGGTGCGAAGCATGAGCTGACATCTGTCAAGAAAACCCTGGGAGTCCTCGCCCTCAGCGCCACTGAATATCGGAGGCCGTAGCCTCTCAAATCTCTCCAAACGACGCCGCTCATCATCGGGTATAGCCGGAACCATATAAGCAGTGAGCTGGTGCAACGGGCGCAACCGGCCGGACCGGCTCGGGTGTGCGAGCCACGGGGTCCGATTCCCTCCCCCGCCCGTGAAGAAGATACCGCAGCAGTAGCCGCAACTACCCGAGCCAAGCCTGTGCACACTGATAAAATCCGAGCCAAGGTCTCCCGAAGACCCGGTATCACAATGGGCACTGCCGGTGCCTGAACCTGAGTTGCCGGAGCGTCTGCCGCTGGAATCTGGTCCTGAGCCTGGGCCACTGGTGCAGGAATCTGACCCTGAGTCTGGTCAGCTGGTGGGTCAGCAGGTGCTGGTACTGCTGCCCTACCTCTACCACGACCACGGCCTCTGGGTGCCAATGGTGGTCGTCCGCCACGTCCGTTAGCTCGTGTTCTCGCCATCTGCGAGAGAATGGAACATGGAAAATTTTAATTTCATGACAACACAAATCGCACGATATGAATCCAAGAAAATGAGGTTTTTCCTAAAGTTTCTGTAGCCCTCCGAGGATAGATACGGATGTCTACGTACCGATCCGCGAAAGCCTACTAAACCGGCTCAAGACTCGCGAGTCCTAATAACCTAGGCTCTGATACCAACTTGTCACGACCCAAAATCCGGTCGTGATGGCGCCCAACAATTAAGCTAGGCTAGCTAGACCAACTATTACTTACCACAACGACTATCAGTCCCAAATGGACATTCCAAGAAGAATATATGAGTCAAAGAACTCCAATAATAGTAATAATGAACAAAAATACTGACACTCCCAAAGATCCGGAGTCACAAGTCTAGAGCCTCTAACAAAACCCAACAGGAATAGAGAGTACTGTATAGAAATACTCAAGTCTGAATACAAAATACAAATAACAACTGAAAAGGAGAGGAGAAGCTAGGTTCTACGAACGTAGGCAGCTACCTCGGCAACTCGATATGACACTGCAAACGCTGGAATTGCCTATCTACTGCTCCTGAGTACCTGAGTCTGCACACAAAAGGTGCAGGGAGTAGAGGTGAGTACTAAATACTCAGTGAGTAATAAATATATACAAGTAGCTGAAAGTAAGAAATCCACAGAATACCACATAATGAAGCTACACTACAGTCCGAATCTCCTACGAACTAGCATCAACAGTACAATTCAGCTACCACAGAGTAATTTAACAAATAAAGATGCAATGCAATGCACATAACCGCTACGGCGTGTAGCCCGATCCAATTTAACATCGACGGCGCTCACTGGGGGTGTGTACAGACTCCGGAGGGGCTCCTACAGCCCAAGCGCAATACTGCTGCGGCGTGCAGCCCGATCCTCATATCAACCACTGCGGCGTGCAGCCCGATCCCATGCTCAGTCCACAAATAGGCAATTAAGTCACAAAATAGTTCATTTTTCTTAATTCCAGTTTTTCAATTCATAATTTATGAAAAATACTTAAACTTTATTTAATTTGCAAAAGCCGGTGACTTAGCATTTCAAAAGTGTGATTTAAATTTCCAGGACTGAGATCAGTGATTTAAGCAATTATAGCTATCACATAAATATTGTCCTCTAAGGATACTACAGGTCGGAACAAGGCCCCAAACAAGGCTTACACCCCACAAATATATCAAATACAGTGTATTTCCAACACTAATAACATATTATTCATTTCCGGGATGGACCAAGTCTCAATCCCCAGTCACAATCAATCCCGCACCTGCCACGGTGTGCGAGCCACGCCCTACTAGCGTCACAATGTGCTAAGCCGGGGTTTCGAACCCTCAGGCTACCATATACACAAACTACTCACCTCTAGCCGGCCGTAGACTCGTCCGCGATGCCTTTTCCTTTGAATTTAGCTCCCTCGTGCATGGAATCTAGTCAAACCACAATAATTATATCAAATACGGGTCAAATAATCATAACCCATTTCAATTTACATGAAATTCGCATAAATACACCAAGTTGGTAAAACCCGACCCCGGGCCCACTGCTCGGAAAATTCCAAAATTAGTACCAACGCGACCCTCATCTCGCCACGAGTCCGTGCATATAAAATTTATCAAAATCGGAGTTCAAATGGCCTCCCAAAACTCAAAATCCCATTTTCAATATTTAGGCCACATTTCTTCAAGATTTCAACCCAATTTCATGAAGATTGATGTTAATTCTACCATAAAATGATGTTTTTGAGTCAAGAATCTTACCTCCGACGAATACCCGATGACTTATCAGTGATTTCCTCGAGTTTTCTTCTCTCTAGGGCTCAAAATTATGTTTTTGGGTTAATGAACCCGTGAGCCTTCTGTTCTGTGATTTAATTCACTGCCAGACCCGTTTGCTCTACGCGATCGCGACTCGCCTCACGCGATCGCGATGTTCAAAAATTCGGCCTCACGCAATCGCGTCTCTCTTCCTGCGATCGCGTAGCACAAATTTCCCTGGACCCCATTTCTCTTCTACGCGATCGCGTAGACCCTCATGCGATCGCGATGGGCAACTGATGACTCTACGCGATCGCGTCTGTTCCCCCCTGAGATCGCGTTGCTTTCACTCTTGACCTTATGCGATCGCGTCCCTTTCTTTGCGATCGCACTGCACAATTTCCGGACCCTATGCGATCGCAATGCCCTTCACGCGATCGCATAGAGTTAATTTCACGCCCTCTTCCACTCTTCTATGCGATCGCAGTCATCTCTATTCGATCGCATAGAGCAACTGCTGACTGCAATTTTCTGCAGAAATTTTCCAAGTTCTAAAACTACACCGGACCTTTGAATTCAATTCCGATTGCTCTCCTAAGTCATAAATGATCCCCCGGAACTAGTCGAATCATCAGAATCCGGTTCCGAGCACTCTAACTCAATTGTCAACTATTGGTTGACTTTCCATATTCAAGCTTCCTTCAAGCATGCTATTTGCTTCATTTTCAATCCAAATCACTCCTAACTCGCCCGATATATTCTAATACTGATTTAAAAGCATAAGATATGTAAATGTAAGGTAACGGGGTGGTAATTCCCGTAACGACGGGCCGGGTCGTTACATGTTTACATACCACAAAAGCCTCCAGTACATTTTCTAGCAAAAAGAACTAAATTTGAGACAGAGAAGGTGGCTCGAGCTATTGAAAGATTATGATATCAATATCCTTTATCACCCGGGCAAAGCTAATGTGGTAGCAGATGCACTTAGTAGGAAGTCAATGGGTGTCTTGACTCATCTTGTAGTACAAAGGCGATCTTTGGGTAAAGAAATTCAAAAACTAGTAAATGATGGAATTAGATTGGATGAGACCGAAGAAGGAGATATAACTGCTTATGCCTTAGCGCAATCTTCCCTTGTTGCGCATGTTACGGCTAAGCAAGACGAATATCCGTACTTAGTGAAATTAAAAGAAGGAGTCATGTAAGGCCCCGTAAAAATTTTGTGCATAAAACCTAGTAGCTGTTGTGTCATGGTCCGAATAATGTGTTAGGAACGCCGCGGTTCGGACCCTTGGTAGTGATTTAAGTTTCAAAAATGTAGAGAATTAATTTTTCCGAAAAGTGTCCAATATGCGGTCAAGAATGCGATCGCAAACCTGATATGCGGACCACATTCTTGCCGCAAAACGTTCCAGAGAGTTTCCCAAAAATCGTGTCAAAAGTGCGGTCGATATGCGATCGCATGTCAAATCTGCGGTGCACTTTGCGACCGCAGATCAAGCATGCGGACCGCATTCTGGCCGCATTCCTTAACAGAACCTGTGTAAAATTTGGGGCAATTCTGCGGTCACTATGCGGACCGCATGTTGATTCTGCGGTCGCATAGTGCACCGCATAATTGACCCCGACCCGGATTTTTGTAACATTTTGACCCGATCTCTTCTTTAATATAACACACTTCTTCTTCATTTTATCATATCATCTTACCAAAATTAGAGAGAGAAGAGAGGGTTTTTAGAGAGAGAAATCTTTCATCTTCAAAGATTGTTCCAATCATCTTAATTCCAAGGGATCCTAGGGCAGGGATTCAACTTCCCCAATCTTTTCAAGGTAAAAACCCTAACTATTTTCTTTGATTTTCAGTTTTAAATTGGGTAAAGAGGGGTTTACATATAATAGCTTTTGAAAATAGAATTTTTACACTCATGCATGATTATTGAGCTTGATTTCTAGTAAAAAGAAGTGAGTAGAAGTAAGAGTCTTCAAGAACAAGGTTGGCAAGAGTAAGATAGCTTGGGTAAGCATAAATTAGGAAGAAAACTCATCACCAGGTATGTATGGCTAATTTTGATTCTTGTAAAATCGCCCAAATGTGTGCGAATCGTTTTGGCATGTGTCAAATTGAGAAATTTTACGTAATTCTTTGATTTCCTTGTTGAGCATTCGATTGATGTTGAACTACGTGTGGTGTGGTATGAAATATGAATTGAAAGATAAAAAGGAAATCGAGATTGGTAAAGAATTGGGAACAACCATTGTGATGGCATATTTGGCTTATTGTGGAAGGAATTTGAAACACCTTAATTGTGGTAAATTGTTGAACATGATTATGTGGGCATTTTCGATTTTGGAATACTTGTAACTTGGTTTTGATATTGGCTTGAGAAGAAATTAAGAACATGAACCAATGTGTAAGTTGCTTATTTGAACTTGTTGAAATTGTGTGTAGTACCTTATCTGCTGCTGTTTGAAATTGTTGTGTTTTCAACTGTAAGGCGGGGTCGTGTTGCGCGCCGCAACGTGGGGAAATAAGGTGTGGGTTGGGGTGATAAGGGTGGCCGAGGTAATAAGGGTGGTCAGCGGCAATAAGGATGGAAAGCGATCGAAATCGCTATTGAAAATTGATACAAAAATCAATAATGTGAAATTGTGAAAGGAGACAGGCAGGAGAGTTTGCAACCTGTGGGGCACTGATTGCCCCTTTGTTTGACTACATGTGCTTTACGTGATTGATTGGTTATTGTTAAATTGGTTGATTGTAGAAAGTGCTTTGTGTGAGAATTATTTGAAATGAGGAAAATGTGGAAACATGGTTGGCTGGCTTAATTAATTGTTGATGTAATTTAATAGCTTGAGTTTACTTGGGACAAAGTTTGTCCATACATACCAGTACAATTCAAGTGTACTGACGTCCCTTTTGCCGGGGCGCTACATTCGTGTCATGATTGTAGGTGGATCAGTAGCAGGCACTTCAGCTCATCGGCAGTAGTATCCTTCTCCTTCCACTGCCCGTTTTGGTGAGCCCCTTTCTTCCTCGGGGCCTCGTGTGGTTCATGCCACTCGGTTTAGATTTCATTTTGGTTTTGTAAGGTATAGCCGGAGCCTTGTTACCGGCAAGTATTGTATTTCCCTTTTTGTATCCTAGAGGCTCCATAGACATGTAAACTGTGGGATTGTGGCCTATGTATATGTATGGGGCGTTGTAAATATAAATTATGAACTTGTTAGTGAATCAATCACATGGTTATGTTTATGCATTATGAAATCAGTCATTATTGGTAAAATATTTGGTTAATGAGAAACAATCAACACAGGGTTAACGCGTGGGAATGAAAGGCACCCGGGTCCGCTTGACTGGGGCAACTCGGTCAGGCGCCGGTCATGTCCCTCGATTTGGGGCGTGACAAACTTGGTATCAGAGCCTATGTTTTTTTTTAAAGTGTCCTAGGATGTCTCGGAACCGTGTCTAGTAGTGCCCTTCTTATAGGTGTGTTGTCGACCACATCATATAAGTAGGGGGCTAGACGGGCATTTAGGAATTTACCTACTTCTTTGATAATCTATATCGTGCGGTAAAGTGCAATGTGGAGATATCCGTGTCTAATTCGTGCCTTGTTCCCAAATTTTCAGAATATGGCACCTAAGAAGAAGGCTAGACTCGGCCTTAGGGCCAATGCCGACCCAAGTGCAGCTGTTAATCATGTACCCGATGCCGTGGGAGAGAATGACCCACCGGTCCCGAATTTGCATGGCCCATCTGTTCAAAACCCAAGTATCCCTATTCCAGCTGCGGCAGAGGATGCCACCATTCCTCCTGCCAGTGTTCCTGACTCAGATACAGTTCCCGCTTCGGGTTTCGGTATCTCTAATGAAGATCTTAGGGGAGCCATTCATATGTTAACTCAGTTAGTAGCCGCCCAGGCCCAGAGATCCCATGATGCCCCTGCATCCTCCAGCGGACAGGGAGATTCCTTTGGCTCCGGAGTCCATCAATTCTTGCGATTGGCCCCTCCAGAATTTTCAGGCACCGATCCAGAGGCTGACCCACAGGAATTCCTTGATGAGATATACAAGACCCTCAGAGTGATGAAGGCTACAGATATAGAGGGGGTAGAGTTGGCCTCTTACAGGCTGACGGGAGCGGCACGTTCATGGTTCGAAATGTGGGAGGATTCCCGTGAGGAAGGGAGCCCTCCGGCCAGATGGGATGAGTTCGTAGATGCATTTATGGACCACTTCTTGCCCGCGCCACGGAGTTCGAGTATCACATGGAGTTCGTAAGGTTGTCCAAGTATTGTAGTATGAGTGTTTGGGAATATCACATGGAGTTCGTAAGGTTGTCCAAGTATGCTCCTCATTTAGTGTCGACCATGGATGCCCGGGTTCGACGGTTTGTTCATGGCCTTAGCCCTTTGGTGGTGAATGAGGCCGCCACAGCAGCTTTGCACTCAGACATGAACTATGGGAGGATCGTGGGGTTTGCTCAGGCCACAGAGGCCAGGAAATTGAAGATTCGTGCATAAAGAGAAAGTAGCAGCAGGGCCCGGTCAATGGGTCATTCAGGGAGATCACTTCCAGGGAAAGGGTCATCAGGGCCATCCCAGTCATATGCTCGGTCCTCCGCGAGTGCACCGCCATCCGTGCACAGTCATCAGTAGGGCAGTTACTCGAGACCTGGTCCAGACAGCAGGAGGTCTCGTCAGTCTGGTCGTCCTGGGGTGAGATCCCAGCAGCAGGGGAGACCTACATGCCCCAAGTGTGGGAGATTTCATACAGAGACTTGCTACCTTGACCTTCCGGTGTGCTTCGGGTGCGGGGTGAGAGGTCACATTCAACGAGACTGTCGTGCACCCCGTCAGGGTATAGGTAGGGGATCTGCTCAGTCATCCGGTTCTTCGGCTGCTACATCATCAGCGCGTACTCCAGCATCAGCAGGGCGTGGTACAGCTAGGGGTGGATCTCATGGTAGGGGTGGACCTAGCCGATTCTATGCATTGAGTGGCCACCAAAATGCCGAGGCTTCTCCAGATGTTGTTACAGGTATCCTGTCTGTTCAAACTATTGATTGCTATGCCCTTATTGATCAAGGGTCCTCCTTGTCTTATGTTACTCCATTCATTGCTTCAAGTTTTGGGATAGAACCCGAACAGCTTCATGAGTCGTTCTCTGTGTCGACTCCAGTTGGTGATTCTATTTCAGCCTCACGAGTCTATAGAGATTGCGTTGTCACGGTGAGTGGTCGTGATACCACAGCCGATCTTATTGAGCTTGGGATGGTAGATTTTGATGTAATTATGGGGATGGATTGGCTCTATTCGTGCTTTGCCAAACTTGATTGTCGAACGAGAGTTATGAGGCTCGAGTTCCCTAACGAACCAGTTATTGAATGGAGAGGAAATGGTGTAGTTCCAAGGGGTAGGTTTATTTCCTACCTTAAGGCTTCGAATATGATTAAGAAAGGGTGTATCTATCACCTGGTTCGGGTAACGGACACCACCTCAGAGGTGCCTACCCTCGAGTCCGTGCCAATTGTGAATGAATTTTCTGAAGTGTTTCCGGATGAGCTTCCAGGCATTCCGCCGGATAGGGAGATTGACTTTGGGATCGATGTATTGCCGGATACTCAGCCAATATCCATTCCACCATACAGAATGGCGCTAGCAGAGTTAAGGGAGTTAAAGGAGCAACTGAGGGATTTATTAGAGAAAGGGTTCATACGACCGAGTGTGTCGCCGTGGGGTGCTCCGGTTCTCTTTGTCAGAAAGAAGGATGGGTCACTTCGAATGTGTATTGATTATCGGCAGCTCAACAAAGTCACCATCAAGAATAAATATCCTTTGCCTCGAGTGGATGATCCGTTTGACCAATTGCAGGGAGCGAGGTTCTTCTCAAAGATTGATTTACGGTCTGGGTACCACCAGTTGAAAATCAGGGAGCAGGATATTCCTAAGACCGCCTTCAGAACTCGTTATGGTCACTTTGAGTTTTTGGTTATGTCTTTTGGGCTAACCAACGCCCCAGCAACTTTCATGGACCTTATGAATCGGGTTTTCAAGCCATTCCTAGATTCCTTTGTGATTGTATTCATTGACGATATTCTCATCTACTCTCGGAGCAGGGAAGATCATGCCGTTCACCTCAGAGCAGCATTGCAGACCCTTCTTCAGCATCAATTGTATGCCAAGTTCTCAGAATGTGAGTTTTGGTTGGAGTCCGTAGCTTTTCTAGGGCATGTTATTTCCAGTGAGGGAATTATGGTGGATCCTCAGAAGATTGCGGCAGTGAAAGATTGGCCTAGACCCACGACCCCGACAGAGATTCGCAGCTTTTTGGGTCTGGCAGGTACTATCGGAGGTTTGTAGAGGGATTCTCAACCCTCGCCTCCCCATTGACTAAATTGACGCAGAAAGCAGTTAAGTTCCAGTGGTCCGAAGCATGTGAGAAAAGTTTCCAAGAATTGAAGTCAAGATTGACCTCGGCACCAGTATTGGCCTTGCCAGAAGGCACAGAGGGATTTGTAGTCTATTGTGATGCCTCCAGAGTCGGTTTGGGATGTGTATTGATGCAGCACGGAAAGGTTATAGCTTATGCTTCCAGACAACTCAAGAACCATGAGAAGAATTATCCGACGCATGATTTGGAACTTGCAGCTGTTGTGTTTGCCTTGAAAATATGGAGACACTATCTTTATGGGGTTCATGTAGATGTGTTTTCAGACCACAAGAGCCTCCAGTATTTGTTCAAGCAGAAAGAGCTGAATCCTGAGACAGCGGCGGTGGTTAGAACTACTCAAGGACTATGATATGGACATATTGTACCATCCAGGGAAGGCAAATGTGGTAGCCGACGCTCTTAGTCGGAAATCCATGGGTAGTTTGGCTCATTTGGGTGTGGATCAGAGACCCCTGGCTCGAGAGGTCTACCAATTAGCCAGCTTGGGGGTTCGTATTTCGGCGTCGGACGAGGGGGATATCTTGGTGCATAATGGAGCAGAATCATCATTGGTCGCGGAAATCAAAGAAAAACAGTTCATGGATCCAGCATTGGTTCGGGTGAAGGAAGCAGTCATGAATGACAAGACCTCAGCATTTGTACTCGGCAGCGAAGATGGTGTATTGCGGTGTCAAGATAGGCTATGTGTTCCGGATGTGGACGAGCTTCGGGAAAGAGTGATGGCAGAGGCTCATACTTCCAGGTATTCTGTGCACCCCGGTTCAACGAAAATGTATCACGATCTCAAGGAGATTTATTGGTGGAACGGTATGAAAAGGGATGTGGCAGGCTTTGTAGCTAAATGTCCGAACTGTCAACAAGTTAAGGCCGAGCATCAACGGCCTGGTGGATTAACTCAGCTTATAGAAATACCAAGGTGGAAATGGGAGATGATCAATATGGATTTCGTGGTGGGGTTACCTCGCACTCGGCGTAAGTTCGATTCAGTATGGGTGATAGTAGATCGACTCACCAAATCAGCTCACTTCCTGCCTGTCAAGTTCACTGATACTGCGGAGCAATATGCAAGATTGTACATCAAAGAGATAGTAAGGCTTCATGGCACTCCACTTTCTATCATCTCAGATCGCGGGGCTCAGTTCACAGCTAACTTTTGGAAGAAATTTCAGCAAGGTTTGGGAACTCAGGTGAATCTAAGCACAGCTTTCCATCCACAGACCGACGGTCAGGCCGAGCGGACCATTCATACGCTTGAAGATATGTTACGGGCTTGTGTCTTAGATTTTAAAGGTAATTGGGATGAACACTTGCCACTGATAGAATTTGCTTACAATAACAGCTATCATGCTAGCATTCAAATGGCCCCGTTTGAGGCATTGTACGGGAGAAGATGTAGATCGCCAATCGGGTGGTTCGAGGTAGGTGAAGCGGAATTGCTAGGGCCAGATATGGTGTACGAAGCTATGGAAAAGGTCAAGGTTATTCAGGAGAGAATGAAAACAGCACAGAGTCGTCAAAAGTCCTATGCGGACGTTCGTCGAAGGGATTTGGAGTTTCAAGTCGATGATTGGGTGTTCTTGAGGGTATCTCCTATGAAGGGAGTCATACGATTCGGAAAGAAAGGGAAATTGAGTCCTAGGTATGTCGGGCCATATCGGATCGTTCAAAGGATTGGTCAAGTTGCTTATAGGCTAGAGTTGCCTCCCGAGATGTCATCAGTGCATCCGGTATTCCATGTGTCCATGTTGAAGAAAGTGATTGGAGATCCATCCACCATCATGGCAGTCGAAGCTATAGAGGTTAATGAAGATTTGTCATATGAAGAAGTTCCAGTCGCCATTCTTGATAGGCAAGTCCGTAAGTTGAGAAATAAGGAAGTTGCCTCTGTTAAAGTATTGTGGCGAAGTCAACAAGTTGAGGAGGCCACATGGGAAGCGGAAAAAGAGATGAAGGAAAAATACCCCCATTTGTTCGATCAAGCCTAGAAGAAATTAGGTGACCCTCCTACTTCTAGTAACCTGCCATCTTGTCTAAGTTGTTTCCCTCTTCGTATTAGTAAAGTCCCCTTCATTTTGTAATGAGTTAAATGTGTTGTTACCTTGGGTCGCTTGAACCTTTCTTGATAAATGAAATCCTTATAAATATTTGCGTGTTAAATAAACAACTAATAGTAAGTGCAGATTGATAATGGTTTGTTAAGTGTACATGGTGTGTTAAAATGGTTAAATAAGGTAAGAATTCATTGAAGTGATTAGTTTATGTGCAATTGTAACAATGTGATAGAATATGTGCATTCGTTGAGGTAAGAAAGTGTATACCAGTTGTGAAAAGTGTTGTAATTGTATATTGTTGTTTGGTAATGTGTTTCGGGGGCCCTCCTGACAGGTGGATATGTCCATAATACAAAGGAAACTCTAGCGAAATTTTTCTAAAATATAAGAGTTAGTCAAAATTTTGATGGTTGTATATCATGTCTTTCAAAACCAACTCATTTATTTCAAAATCCTCATTCGAGGACGAATGATCTTAAGGGGGGAGGATGTAAGGCCCCGTAAAAATTTTGTGCATAAAACCTAGTAGCTGTGGTGTCATGGTCCGAATAATGTGTTAGGAATGCGTAGAATTCTTCAAAATGTAGTGATTTAAGTTTCAAAAATGTAGAGAATTAATTTTTCCGAAAAGTGTCCAATATGCGGTCAAGAATGCGATCGCAAACCTGATATGCGGACCGCATTCTTGCCGCAAAACGTTCCGAGAGTTTCCCAAAAATCGTGTCAAAAGTGCGGTCGATATGCGATCGCATGTCAAATCCGCGGTGCACTTTGCGACCGCAGATCAAGCATGCGGACCGCATTCTGGCCGCATTCCTTAACAGAACCTGTGTAAAATTTGGGGCAATTCCGCGGTCACTATGCGGACCGCACGTTGATTCTGCGGTCGCATAGTGCACCGCATAATTGACCCCGGCCCGGATTTTTGTAACATTTTGACCCGATCTCTTCTTTAATATAACACACTTCTTCTTCATTTTATCATATCATCTTACCAAAATTAGAGAGAGAAGAGAGGGTTTTTAGAGAGAGAAATCTTTCATCTTCAAAGATTGTTCCAATCATCTTAATTCCAAGGGATCCTAGGGCAGGGATTCAACTTCCCCAATCTTTTCAAGGTAAAAACCCTAACTATTTTCTTTGATTTTCAGTTTTAAATTGGGTAAAGAGGGGTTTACATATAATAGCTTTTGAAAATAGAATTTTTACACTCATGCATGATTATTGAACTTGATTTCTAGTAAAAAGAAGTGAGTAGAAGTAAGAGTCTTCAAGAACAAGGTTGGCAAGAGTAAGATAGCTTGGGTAAGCATAAAGTAGGAAGAAAACTCATCACCAGGTATGTATGGCTAATTTTGATTCTTGTAAAATCGCCCAAATATGTGCGAATCATTTTGGCATGTGTCAAATTGAGAAATTTTACGTAATTCTTTGATTTCCTTGTTGAGCATTCGATTGATGTTGAACTACGTGTGGTGTGGTATGAAATATGAATTGAAAGATAAAAAGGAAATCGAGATTGGTAAAGAATTGGGAACAACCATTGTGATGGCATATTTGGCTTATTGTGGAAGGAATTTGAAACACCTTAATTGTGGTAAATTGTTGAACATGATTATGTGGGCATTTTCGATTTTGGAATACTTGTAACTTGGTTTTGATATTGGCTTGAGAAGAAATTGAGAACATGAACCAATGTGTAAGTTGCTTATTTGAACTTGTTGAAATTGTGTGTAGTACCTTATCTGCTTTTTGAAATTGTTGTGTTTTCAACCGTAAGGCGGGGTCGTGTTGCGCGCCGCAACGTGGGGAAATAAGGTGTGGGTTGGGGTGATAAGGGTGGCCGAGGTAATAAGGGTGGTCAGCGGCAATAAGGATGGAAAGCGATCGAAATCGCTATTGAAAATTGATACAAAAATCAATAATGTGAAATTGTGAAAGGAGACAGGCAGGAGAGTTTGCAACCTGTGGGGCACTGATTGCCCCTTTGTTTGATTACATGTGCTTTACGTGATTGATTGGTTATTGTTAAATTGGTTGATCATAGAAAGTGCTTTGTGTGAGAATTATTTGAAATGAGGAAAATGTGGAAACATGGTTGGCTGGCTTAATTAATTGTTGATGTAATTTAATAGCTTGAGTTTACTTGGGACAAAGTTTGTCCATACATACCAGTACAATTCAAGTGTACTGACGTCCCTTTTGCCGGGGGCGCTACATTCGTGTCATGATTGTAGGTGGATCAGTAGCAGGCACTTCAACTCATCGGCAGTAGTATCCTTCTCCTTCCACCGCCCGTTTTGGTGAGCCCCTTTCTTCCTCGGGGCCTTGTGTGGTTCATGCCACTCGGTTTAGATTTCATTTTGGTTTTGTAAGGTATAGCCGGAGCCTTGTTACCGGCAAGTATTGTATTTCCCTTTTTGTATCCTAGAGGCTCCATAGACATGTAAACCGTGGGATTGTGGCCTATGTATATGTATGGGGCGTTGTAAATATAAATTATGAACTTGTTAGTGAATCAATCACATGGTTATGTTTATGCATTATGAAATCAGTCATTATTGGTAAAATATTTGGTTAATGAGAAACAATCAACACAGGGTTAACGCGTGGGAATGAAAGGCACCCGGGTCCGCTTGACTGGGGCAACTCGGTCAGGCGCCGGTCATGTCCCTCGATTTGGGGCGTGACAAGTCAGAAGCAAAGAAATTATCGCTTTCACTCTAGGAAGTGACAGAGTTTTGAAGTTGAATGATCGGTTATGTGTGCCTAATGTAGATGGTCTTAGGAAGGCCATAATGGAGGAAGCTCACAGTTCGAGGTACTCAATCCACCCAGGTGCTACCAAAATGTATCTAGATTTGAAAGAATTGTATTGGTGGAAAGGCATGAAGAAACAAGTACCAGATCATGTGGCTAAATGTTTGAATTGCCAGCAAGTCAAAGGGAAGCATCAGAGGCCTAGTGGCCTAGCTCAAGACATAGAAATACCACAGTGGAAGTGGGAGATGATTAATATGAATTTCGTAGTAGGTCTACCTCGCACGTACCGTAAACATGATTCAATTTGGGTTATTGTAGACCGACTGACAAAGTCCGCACATTTCCTACCAGTAAAGACGACAGATTCCGAAGAGAAATATGCGCAGTTGTACATCAAAGAATAGTCCAATGGCATGGTACTCCAGTTTTAATCATATCTGACAGAGGCCCTCAATTCATAGCGCATTTTTGGCAGACATTTCAGAAAAAATTAGGTACTAAGGTCAAGTTAAGCACCGCTTTCCATCCACAGACTGATGGTCAGGCAAAAAGGACCATTCAGACTCTCAAAGATATGTTACGAGCATGTGTTATAGATTTTGGAGGTAATTGGGATGATCACTTGCCACTTATACAATTTGCTTACAATAAGAGCTATCATGCCAGCATTGGTATGGCTCCTTATGAAGCATTGTATGGGCGGAGATGTAGGTCTCCAGTGGGTTGGTTTGAGCCAGCAGAGGTGCCATTGATTGGTCCAGAGTTTTTTTGTGAGGCCTTGGAGAAATTTCAGCTAATTAGAGAAAGACTTAAAGTGGCTCAAAGTCGTCAAAAGTCTTATTCCGACAAGAGGCATCGTGAGTTAGAGTTCATAGTTGGTGATAAGGTGTTTTTGAAAGTTTCATCGATGAAAGGAGTTTTGAGGTTTGGTAAGAAAGGGAAACTTAGCCATAGATTTATCGGACCTTATCAAATTCTAGAAAAGAAAGGAAACATGACTTATAAGCTAGCGCTACCCATTGAGTTGTCCTCTGTTCATCCTGTCTTTTATGTGTCTATGCTTAGGAAGTACATTCATGATGAGTCGCATATAATACCTGCTGATACCATAAAAATTAAAGAAGGCTTGACTTATGAAGAGTTACCTATAGAAATTCTTGATAGGCAAGTAAGAAAATTGAGAACAAAAGATTTAGCATCGGTAAAAGGTTTGTGGAGTAATCATGATTCAAAAGAGGCTACATGGGAGGTCGAAGAAGATATGAGAAAGAAATATCCATATTTATTTGGGGAAAAAGGTACGTAAACCTTAGTTTGGTTCGTCATTTATACTGCATTTATTATATACAAGTTAGCAAGTATTTATGTCCTTTCTAGATTATACTTAGTCGTAGAAGTAATTTAGTTTGTTCCGTAGTCTATTTAATTTATTAAAGTGATTTACTTGTGCTAAAGTTGTTGTGCTTTAGATTCTTGTTAGTTATTGTGGTACCTCCTTGCCGGAGTGTGAATAATTAATTTATGAGTTGTGTATGGTGCCTATGAATGGCCTGTTATGGTATATTTTGTGGTTGTTGATGTGGTTGTGGTATTTGTAACAGGGATATTTTATTGGATAGTCCAATTTACAAGGGAAACTCTGCCGAAACTTTTGAAAATTTAGGGAGTTAGCCAAAATTTTGAGTCCCTTTGTAGAGTCAGTAGTGCTAAGAAAGTTTAAGAGGTTCAATGAAGAATGATTGTTAGCTTAAGAATAAAGTCCTAGTAACATTCGAGGACGAATGTTTTTAAGGAGGGAAGATTGTAATACTCCTCAAATTTATAAAAGTTTCAAGACACGCTAAATATAGAATTTAATCTTTATAATCGTAAATTATACTTCTATTACGATTTAAACCCTTGTGATTAATTTTGAGTTACTTTTCTATTTATAAGTAATTGGACATACAGTTAGGGAATTATTAATAATTCTAATATTATTAATGGTTAAAAGTAAGTATAATAGGATATTAGTTAAGTTAAGTTATTAGTTTAAAAAAAAAGGGAAAACAAAAAGAATAAGAAAACACGTGACTAAGCCTTAACCCTTTCAAGGCAAAAGACTTAAAAGGGGTATTTGAGGATTAAAGAGAACAGAAGGCAAAACAATTAAAAAGGGTTCTCTTCACGCAAGGAACGCAGACACTGGGAAATAAGAAACAGAAGCAGCAAGCGAGTCACGCAGTCAAAGGAAAATCTAGGGTTCTTTACAAATTACTTATTCTTGAATTCAGGTATATAAAATTCCCTATTGTCAATTATCCTAAAGTAGTAATATGAAAGAATTGAATAGTTAAGTCCATTCTTCCTCTATATCAACAATAAATTTCATATTTAGGTGTAGTACTTTAAAATAGATTAAAATGCTCTGGTTGTTGTAGAATCTATTGTTTGACTGGTGTCAATTGGACTGGGGCCTATGAATTGGCTCGAGAAGTTTTGAGGTGAGTTGATATAACCCTTTACTAAAGTGGTTTAACTCACAAAAGCATGCACACAAACTGTTTAATGAATTGCATAAGAGAGTTAATATATACTTAATTGGAGTAGTAAATACCTATTCGCTTAGAATTATTTCCTAATTAAAATTTAGATGATTATTTGGATATATGTGTATAAATTTCAGATTTTTTATGTTATTCTTTATACTTAATTGGAGTAGTAAGTACCTATTATTTTAGAATTATTTTCTAGCTAAAGTTTATATGATTATTTGAATGTATGTGCATAAATTTCAGATTTGTTTTATGTTATTCTTTATACTTAAGTGAAGTAGTATATACCTAATAGTCTAGAATTATTTTCTAGCTAAAGTTTAAATGATTATTTGGCTTTACGTGCATAAATTTCAGATTTTTATGTTATTTATATATGTCATTTTCATGTTGAAAATTCATGATGGATCAAGAACCTTTATAAATACTTTTGAATATTTATTTAATTCTCACCTTACACTAAGGGTACCAGTATGAGTATGTATAAAAGAATTAGACCTCAAAGGTCACAAGAAGAATTTTTTGAAAGAAAAGATTTTTGGGAGTATCCTTTATTCTGAGAAGGGGTTATCGTCCAGGCCTAGGATCCTGACCAAGGCGTTGACTTCCTGAAACTACTTGTGCCAAAGTAGGGAGCACACGAGCCGAGGGTCTCGTTGCTGAGAATTTACTTAGCCATGCTAAGGTATGATACATGAGCGCTGAGAACCATGAAGCGAGTGACACCTCGTGAGTTGGGCCGATTCGATATGGTTGGGATCGAACCCGTGCCGATCACACGGTGACTGAGACAGAATTAAGTCAGGTTTGTTGGAACTCCCAAAGTATAAAGTGAAGTATTTTTATCAAGGAAGAAAAATGAAAGAATTTTCTATTATGCAATTATTTATAATTATTCTTATAAGCTTTATGTTTTACATTCATTTAGAACCTTTGCTCATAATGTATATATTATTAAAGTTTCACCCCCTGAGACTCACTGAGTACAATGGATGGTACCTGACGTTCTCTTTTGGGAACCTACGTTGGTCTGCGGTACAACGTAGGATCCGGATTTGCAGGCGAGCAGGCTATGAGTTAGGACTTCCTTCCTTTCCAGTGCTATTGGTGAGCTCCGCTTTTGTTCATGGAGTATTCCTTAGAGTCATTTTCATTTAGCTATTACTTTTTTTATCTAGAAAACTGGCCGGGAAGTCTCATGTCCTGAGCAATGCATCAGTTTATTAGGCTTCATAGACATAGTCGTTGGGTTGAGAGTCATAAATTACTTTATAATAACTTAGCAGAAATTTCAGTAGTTACTACGAATAAAGCTTTGGAGTTGATCTATTTAAATATTTGAGTTAATCAAAAGTATTTGTTTAGAGTATTGCTTTGTTGCATATAATGTTTGGAGTTACAAGAGGCTTGATAAGCAGAGATGGTTCGCTCGGTCATGTTTAGTGATCGAGTGCCGGTCTCGGCTTGTTCAAAAAATGGGTCGTGACAGTTCCCTTGCCAGGACCTTATTGTTGTCGTTGTTACTTCCTTGCCGGGATGGTACTTGTCATTTATTTTCTTGTTCTTGGCCGTTTGGTTGTGACTGTTGTTTGGGTGCGGAAGAGTGATAATGCATGAAGGGTCATTCTGTGCCATGTTTTATCTATTATGCACGAAGGAACTTTTTGTGCCATTATTGATTATTTATGCACGAAGGAACATTCCGTGCCATTGTTGAATATATTAGTAAGAAGGGTCATTATGTGCCATGAATAAGAGTTGTGAGAGTAAAAGCATGAAGGGTGATGTCGTGCACTTTTGTATGATTGTTTGGGTGAGGATGAGAGTAAAAGCACGAAGGGTGATGTCGTGAATTCTGTTGAATTTCTTATTTTGTGATAATTGTTGTTGCACTCTGTTTCTATTACATTGATGAATTATATATATTCAATTTTGATCCTCATAGCATGTTCCCTCCCTCTTATTTGTTTAGTTAGTATTTTTATTGTTTTGTGGTACATATGTATATAGAACTGCACAGGTTTATGTGAATGTATGGTCCTAGCCTTGTCACTACTTCGCCAGGATAGGTCGGGCACTTACCAACACATGGGATCGGTTGTGCTGATACTACACTTCTGTGCATTTTTACACATGTCCATGTTTAGAGCATTAGCAGCAGCAGCAGTAGTTCAATAGTAGGACTTCATTACCACGAGACCGAGGTAGTTTGCAGGTGTCCACAGGCCCGACGTCGTTTCTTATGTTTTTTTCATTTATACTGTAGTCTCATTATTTCAAGACAAACGGTTGTTATATTTCTTTCAGACCATTATGTGTAGTTATTCCTAGTGCTTCAGGAGTTTGTGACACCAAATCTTGGGTAGAGGATTTATGTTGAGCATTTCGTATTTATTTCAAATTTATAGAAGTAGACTTCCACATCTATTGTTATTACTATTATCCATGCTATTAAATTGACAACATGATGATTTTAGTTATGGAAACAATGAGTAAATTGGCTTGCCTGGCTACCACGAGTAGGCGCCATCATGATCCCGATTGTGGAAAATCCGTGTCGTGACACATTGAGAAAATTATTGTGGTGAATAATATGAAAGTCGTGCAATGACTGACCGGATGGATAGCTTCCCTAGGTCGATTTATCTCGAGGTCATCAGATCGAAGCCATCATTTCTTTTCCCTACTCAAAAAGAAGAACAACTTTACATGGACCCCAGAGTGCCAACAAGCCCGGGAAGAATTAAAATGGTATCTCTCGAGCCCGCCCCAGCTCCATACTCCAAAAGAGAATGAAACATTCTACTCGTATCACTCTGTGTTCGAGGTAGCGATAAGTGGCGTGTTGGTTCAAAAAGATCAATGTACGCAATTTCCCGTATATTATGTGAGTTGGACCCTAGGGGATGCTAAATCAGGGTACCCATATTTGGATATTTTGGCTCTTGCATTAATAAGAGCATCTAGGAAATGAAAACCATATTTTCAATGCCATTTTATATGTGTACTTACTACATGCCCACTTTGAAATGTCTTGCATAAGCTAGAATAATCGGGCAGATTGGCCAAGTGGGCTATCAAACTTGGAGGATATGATATCGTTATCAACCTTGAACATCTGTCAAGTCTCAAATTTTAGCAAACTTCCCGGCCGATTTCGTGCCTGACTTCGTACCCGAAGTAGAAAAGGAACTCTTTCTAAAAACGGGTACATCGACGGGGCTTTGGACCTTTTTCACAAACGGTCCCTCGAATGTGAAAGGATCCAAGCTCGGCATCATTTTGAAATTGCATACGGACAATTTTATTAGGTATCTATCAAAACTTCTAAATTGACTAACAATGGGGCCGAGTATGAGGCCATGATTGCAGGTTTTGAACTTGCCAGGGTCCTTGATGCAGAGGTTATCGAGGCAAAGTATGATTCCCTTTTGGTGGTAAATCATGTAAACGGAAGCTTCAAAGTTTGGGACGATCGAATGCAAAGATACTTAGAAAAAATTCAATTGACACAACACCGCTTCAAGAAATGGACACTTGACCATGTACCTCAAAAGCACAATAGCGAGGCTAATGCACTTGCAAACTTGGGGTCATCGGTTGAAGAAGATGATATCGTCTCGAGGACGGTCGTCCAACTATCGAAGTCGGTGGTTGAAGAAGGCCATGTAGAGATTATGTTAACAAGTTTAATATGGGATTCGAGGAATAAGTACATTGACTACCTGAAGCATGGGAGCCTCCTGGTGGACCCAAAGGAGTCGAGAAAACTTCAAACCGAAATAGCTTGATTCTTACTCGATGAAAATGGAATATTGTACAAAAGAACCTTTGATGGACCACTAGCAGTGTGCTTAAGATGCGGGGATACCAATTACGTACTACAAGAAATCCACGGGGGTACTTGTGGGAACTATTATGGTGCGGACTCTCTGATTCACAAGGTGATTAGAGCGTGGTACTATCGGGGTACCATGAAAAGGATACCAAGTAGTTCTTTCAAAAGTGTGATAAATGCTAAAAATGTGCACCAATGATATCAACCCAGTGAACAACTCCATTTTGTCTTATTTCCGTATCCATTCATGAAATAAGGGATGGACATCATCGTCCCCCTACTAACAGTGCCATGTAAAGCTAATTTTATTTTGTTTATAACTGACTACTTCTCAAAATCGGTAGAAGCGCGAGCCTTCGAGAAAATAAGAGAAAAAGAAGTCATCGACTTTATTTGGGACCACATCATATGTCGGTCTGGAATACCTGCCAAAATAGCATGTGACTATGGAAATCAGTTTAGCGGCATCAAGGTAACAAAATTCCTTGAGGATCATAAAATCAAAAAGATTCTGTCAACACCTTACCACCCGAGTGCAAATGGGCAGGCTGATTCCACAAATAAAATCATCATTAGAAACTTAAAGAAAAGGTTAGATTATAAATGGAGAAAAGTGTTGCCCGAGGTTCTATAGGGATATCGAACAATTTTGAAGTCGATCACGGGGGAGACCCCATTTTCTTTGGTATAGGGATCTGAAGCATTGTTCCCAATCGAAGTCGGGGAACCTAGCGTCGGGTTTCAGCATGCCACCGAGGACTCAAATCACAAAGCTATGAATACTTCTCACGAACTAGTTGATGAAAAATGTGAGGCCATATTGATTTGAATGGTCATGCAAAAAGAAAGGATTGAAAGGTATTACAATAAAATGACGAACCTTCGACATTTTAAAGCCGAGGACTTAGTCCTAAGGAAAGCCAGTCTCAACACTCGAGACCCAAACAAAGGAAAGCTAGGTCCCAATTGTGAAGGACCGCACTGTGTCCCTAGAGTCATATGGAAAAGATCCTACCAAACAATTGAAATGTATCGATGCTCGGGTGATACTACTGCCGAGGTATGACCTTCTTCTCTTTTCTATTTCTGTTTAAAACTAACTCCTTGAATATGTTTGATTGGAGATATCGAGGCATCTATCAGCTTGAAGGCTTTGGGTTTGAAAGCATGTGTTGCACTCTTTTTCCCTTAGATCGGGTTTTATCCCGAATGGGTTTTACCGACAAAGTTTTTAACGAGGCAGCAATGCTACCTAAGGAACATCTAATAAAGTATTCAAGGCCTCTTTTCAATCAACCTCAAAAACTATGGGGCATCACCCTCGAAGGATACATCATCGAAGAAAGCAATTCATGCAAAGAAGGACTCGATAGGGAATATTGTAATGGGCCAAACGATCGAAAGAACTGTGTCCACATAGAACAGTTGAGCCCCTAGCGGAAAACATGTATGAGTTATTTGAAAAGGAAATATTATTATATCTAAACACTTTGTGCCTCAAAGAAGTCCACTATTTTCACATTTAATGACTCAATAGCCAAAACATTGAAAGCACCCGAAGACTCGGGGGCTGTTATCAACTATCGACATATCGAGTTATCAAACGCTCGTACTTATAAGACCTTAAAGAGGCACACTCAATCTTATAATACCCCAAAGAGGCACATTCGAGCTCTCAAGACCACGAAGAGGCATCCCCTCGATATTAAGGTCAAGGCCATCACACTTGGGGACTAAATGATATGGCCATATAAAAGACTATGGTCATATAAAAAGGCTACGGCCGAAATAATGCAGCTTGGAGACGTCTAACGTCCGCCATAAAACTAAAGGCCTTCATATAATTCAAAAAAGAAAAAGTAAAACCTTGGAAAAAGTAAATTATAAGGGGCTTTGATAAAATCTGCCCTCAAATAATCTAAAGGCTTCGATAATATTAGCCTTCGAAAAACCCATAAAAGTTATCCGATCATTCCTACACAAGCAAAATGACTAATAAGGTTCTGATACGTCAAGCCTTCGAAAAATCCAATTGGTACAAAAACACATACTAAGGCATATCTAAACGTTTACCAAGTCTTTTAGCCAAAATAAGGGGAAAACTATACAGCCAATTTTAGAGGCCAAAATGGCCAAATTTAAAGAGCCTAAGGGCCAATCTAAAAGAACCTAAAAGCCAGCCTAAAAGACCTTAAGGGCCAGTATTTAAAGAACTTTAAGACCAAAGTACACCATGCTCGAAGACCTTACTCAGCTCGGACTCAAACGTTCCGAGCTAAATCTTAGATCGAAGATCGAACATTAAGTAGTGACCCATTATCGATCATTGATCAAAATACAAAGATTTGAGGGTCTACTCTACCCTAAATTTGGTTCAACACTCAAAAGTTAGAGCATAAAAAATTTAACAAACACTGAAGAAAAATTGAAGGCAAACAATCAAGGAAACTCCTTTTTATATATACAATAATATATTCCACGAGGGTCCAACAAAGAAAAAAATAGAAAAAGATTGAAAAAATTCTACCTACTCCAGAGAGGTGTCTACTGCAGTTGAGACATTGAAGAATTAGCCTCCAAATACGGGAGAGGTAACTCGTATTTTTTCAAAACAAGGTTACATGCATTTCTAGCTCACTCTCGTATTCACGAGCTTTGGTCAGTTTCGATCGTAGATGTTTCAGTTCTTTCTCCTTTTTGTCAAGCAGAAGCCTAAGTGATTTATCCTCAATCAAAGCCCTACTTAATTCGGCTTCACAATGGGACAATCCGGGCCTTCAATTTATCAAAGGAATAAAAAAAACAAAGGAATTATTAATTAGACCATAGAAGAAAAAAATGACACTGGAGAAATATCAGGGCCACTAAAACTTAAAATTAAACAAAAATGCTGAGCCTCCTCGAAGATTGAGCTCGTATCCACTGGTTCGGCCTCATCGACCTGTCACGCCCCAAATCGAGGAACATGACCGGCGCCTGACCGGGTTGCCCCAGTCAAGCGGACCTGGGTGCCTTTCATTCCCACGCGTTACCCCTGTGATGACCGTTTCTCATTAACCAAATATATTACTAATCATAATTGATTTCACATTAAACAAATAAAACGATACGAGTGATTCATTAACAAGATTTCAATTTTTACAACGCCCGACATAACACAATATATATACATAAGACTGGAGTCCCACAGTTTACATGTCTACCGAGCCTCTAGGATACAAAAGGGAAATACAATACTTGCCGGTAACAAGGCTCCGGCTATACCTTACAAAACCAAAATGAAATCTAAACCGAGTGGCATGAACCACACAAGGCCCCAAGGAAGAAAGGGGCTCACCAAAACGGGCAGTGGAAGGAGAAGGATACTACTGCCGATGAGCTGAAGTGCCTGCTACTGATCCACCTACAATCATAACACGAATGTAGCGCCCCCGGCAAAAGGGACGTAAGTACACTTGAATTGTATTGGTATGTATGGACAAACTTTGTCCCAAGTAAACTCAAGCCATTAAATTACATCAACAATTAATTAAGCCAGCTAACCATATTTCCACATTTTCCTCATTTCAAATAATTCTCAACACAAAGCACTTTCTACAATCAACCAATTTAACAATAACCAATCAATCACGTAAGCACAAGTAGTCAAACAAAGGGGCAATCAGTGCCCCACAGGTTGCAAACTCTCCTGTCGTCTCCTTTCACAATTTCACATTATTGATTTTTGTATCAATTTTCAATAGCGATTTCGATCGCTTTCCATCCTTATTGCCCCCGACCACCCTTATTACCTCGGCCACCCTTATCACCCCAACCCACACCTTATTTCCCCACGTTGCGGCGCGCAACACGACCCCGCCTTACAGTTGAAAACACAACAATTTCAAACAGCATATAAGGTACTACACACAATTTTCAACAAGTTCAAATAAGCAACTTACACATTGGTTCATGTTCTCAATTTCTTCTCAAGCCAATATCAAAACCAAGTTACAAGTATTCCAAAATCGAAAATGCGCACATAATCATGTTCAACAATTTACCACAATTAAGGTGTTTCAAATTCCTTCCACAATAAGCCAAATATGCCATCACAACCATGTTACAATATTTCCACAATTCAAGTGTTTCATCTCTTTCCACAATAAACCAATTCTCAAGTGTTTCGTTTGTTTTCCACAAGGTGCCATATAGGCCATCATAGTCATTATTCACAATTCTTTTGCCAAATTAAACTCTCATTTTACATCACTCATAGCTCAACAACAAACTTTGAATATCCAACAACAATATCAAGAATTTCACACAATTTGTCAATTTAACACGAAACAAACAAACTTCACACATATAGGCAATTTCACAAGAATCAAAATTAGCCATACATACCTGGTGATGATTTTTCCTCCTACTTTATGCTTACCCAAGATATCCTACTCTTGCCAACCTTGTTCTTGAAGACTCTTACTTCTACTCACTTCTTTTTACTAGAAATCAAGTTCAATAATCATGCATGAGTGTAAAAATTCTATTTTCAAAAGCTATTATATGCAAACCTCTCTTTACCCAATTAAAACTGAAAATCAAAGAAAATAGTTAGGGTTTTTACCTTGAAAAGATTGGGGAAGTTGAATCCTTGCCCTAGGATCCCTTGGAATTAAATGGTTGGAACAATCTTTGAAGATGAAAGATTTCTCTCTCTAAAAACCCTCCCTTCTCTCTCTAATTTTGGTAAGATGATATGATAAAATGAAGAAGAAAGGTGTTATATTAAAGAAGAGATCGGGTCAAAATATTACAAAAAATCTGGGCCGGGGTCAATTATGCGGTGCACTATGCGACCGCAGAATCAACATGCGGTTCGCATAGTGACCGCAGAATTGCCCCAAATTTTACACAGGTTCTGTTAAGGAATGCGGCCAGAATGCGGTCCGCATGCTTGATCCTGCGGTCGCAAAGTGCACCGCAGATTTGACATGCGATCGCATATCGACCGTACTTTTGACACGATTTTTGGGAAACTCTCTGGAATGTTTTGCGGCAAGAATGCGGTCCGCATGTCAGGTTTGCGATCGCATTCTTGACCGCATATTGGACACTTTTCGGAAAAATTAATTCTCTACATTTTTGAAACTTAAATCACTACTAAGGGTCCGAACCGCGGCGAGCTAGCTCGCCGCGAAGAATTCTACGCATTCCTAACACATTATTCGGACCATGACACCACAGCCACTAGGTTTTACGCACAAAATTTTTACGGGGCCTTACATCCTCCCCCCCTTAAGATCATTCGTCCTCGAATGAGGATTTTGAAATAAATGAGTTGGTTTTGAAAGGCATGATATGCAACCATCAAAATGTTGACTAACTCTTATATTTTAGAAAAATTTCGCCAGAGTTTCCTTTGTATTATGGACATATCCACCTGTCAGAGGGCCCCCGAAACACATTACCAAACAATAATATATAACTACAACACTTTTCACAACTGGTATACACTTTCTTACCTCAACGAATGCACATATTCTATCACATTGTTACAATTGCACATAAACTAGTCACTTCAATGAATTCTTACCTTATTTAACCATTTTAACACACCATGTACACTTAACAAACCATTACCAATCTACACTTACTATTAGTTGTTTATTAAACACATAAATCTTTATAAGGCTTTCATTTGTCAAGAACGGTTCAAGTGACCCAAGGTAACAACACATTTAACTCATTACAAAATGAAGGAGACTTTACTAATACTAAGAGGGAAACAACTTAGGCAAGATGACAGTTACTAGGAGTAGGAGGGTCACCTAATTTCTCCTAGGCTTGATCGAACAAATGGGGGTACTTTTCCTTCATCTCTTTTTCCGCTTCCCATGTGGCCTCCTCAACTTGTTGACTTCGCCACAATACTTTAACAGAGGCAACTTCCTTATTTCTCAACTTACGGACTTGCCTATCAAAAATGGCAACTGGAACCTCTTCATATGACAGATCTTCATTAACCTCTATAGCTTCGACTGGCATGATGGTGGATGGATCTCCAATCACTTTCTTCAACATGGACACGTGGAATACCGGGTGCACTGATGACATCTCGGGAGGCAACTCTAGCCTATAAGCAACTTGACCAATCCTTTGAACGATCCGATATGGCCCGACATACCTAGGACTCAATTTCCCTTTCTTTCCGAATCGCATGACTCCCTTCATGGGAGATACCCTCAAGAACACCCAATCATCGACTTGAAACTCCAAATCCCTTCGACGAACGTCTGCATAGGACTTTTGACGACTCTGTGCTGTTTTCATTCTCTCCTGAATAACTTTGACCTTTTCCATAGCTTCGTACACCATATCTGGCCCTAGCAATTCCGCTTCACCTACCTCAAACCACCCGATTGGCGACTTACATCTTCTCCCATACAATGCCTCAAACGGGGCCATTTGAATGCTAGCATGATAGCTGTTATTGTAAGCAAATTCTATCAGTGGCAAGTGTTCATCCCAATTACCTTTAAAATCTAAGACACAAGCCCGCAACATATCTTCGAGCGTCTGAATGGTCCGCTCGGCCTGTCCATCGGTCTGTGGATGGAAAGCTGTGCTGAGATTCACCTGAGTTCCCAAACCTTGCTGAAACTTCTTCCAAAAGTTAGCGGTGAACTGAGCCCCGCGATCTAAGATGATAGAAAGTGGAGTGCCATGAAGCCTTACTATCTCTTTGATGTACAATCTTGCATATTGCTCCGCGGTATCAGTGGACTTGACAGGCAGGAAGTGAGCTGATTTGGTGAGTCGATCTACTATCACCCATACTGAATCGAACTTACGCTGAGTGCGAGGTAACCCCACCACGAAATCCATATTGATCATCTCCCATTTCCACCTTGGTATTTCTATAAGTTGAGTTAATCCACCGGGCCGTTGATGCTCGGCCTTCACTTGTTGACAGTTCGGACATTTAGCTACAAAGCTTGCTACATCCCTTTTCATACCGTTCCACCAATAAATCTCCTTGAGATCGTGATACATTTTCGTTGAACCAGGGTGCACAGAATACCCGGAAGTATGAGCCTCTGCCATCACTCTTTCCCGAAGCTCGTCCACATCCGGAACACATAGTCTATCTTGACACCGCAATACACCATCTTCGCTGCTGAGTACAAATGCCGAGGTCTTGTCATTCATGACTGCTTCCTTCACCCGAACCAATGCTGGATCCATGAACTGTTTTTCCTTGATTTCCGCGACCAATGATGATTCTGCTCCATTATGCACCAAGATATCCCCCTCGTCCGACGCCAAAATACGAACCCCCAAGCTGGCTAATTGGTAGACCTCTCGAGCCAGGGGTCTCTGATCCACACCCAAATGAGCCAAACTACCCATGGATTTCCGACTAAGAGCGTCGGCTACCACATTTGCCTTCCCTGGATGGTACAATATGTCCATATCATAGTCCTTGAGTAGTTCTAACCACCGCCGCTGTCTCAGATTCAGCTCTTTCTGCTTGAACAAATACTGGAGGCTCTTGTGGTCCGAAAACACATCTACATGTACCCCATAAAGATAGTGTCGCCATATTTTCAAGGCAAACACAACAGCTGCAAGCTCCAAATCATGCGTCGGATAATTCTTCTCATGGTTCTTGAGTTGTCTGGAAGCATAAGCTATAACCTTTCCGTGCTGCATCAATACACATCCCAAACCGACTCTGGAGGCATCACAATAGACTACAAATCCCTCTGTGCCTTCTGGCAAGGCCAATACCGGTGCCGAGGTCAATCTTGACTTCAGTTCTTGGAAACTTTTCTCACATGCTTCGGACCACCTGGAACTTAACTGCCTTCTGCGTCAGTTTAGTCAATGGGGAGGCGAGGGTTGAGAATCCCTCTACAAACCTCCGATAGTACCCTGCCAGACCCAAAAAGCTGCGAATCTCTGTCGGGGTCGTGGGTCTAGGCCAATCTTTCACTGCCGCAATCTTCCGAGGATCCACCATAATTCCCTCACTGGAAATAACATGCCCTAGAAAAGCTACGGACTCCAACCAAAACTCACATTTTGAGAACTTGGCATACAATTGATGCTGAAGAAGGGTCTGCAATGCTGCTCTGAGGTGAATGGCATGGTCTTCCATGCTCCGAGAGTAGATGAGAATATCGTCAATGAATACAATCACAAAGGAATCTAGGAATGGCTTGAAAACCCGATTCATAAGGTCCATGAAAGCTGCTGGGGCGTTGGTTAGCCCAAAAGACATAACCAAAAACTCAAAGTGACCATAACGAGTTCTGAAGGCGGTTTTAGGAATATCCTGCTCCCTGATTTTCAACTGGTGGTACCCGGACCGTAAATCAATCTTTGAGAAGAACCTCGCTCCCTGCAATTGGTCAAACGGATCATCCACTCGAGGCAATGGATATTTATTCTTAATGGTGACTTTGTTAAGCTGCCGATAATCAATACACATTCGAAGTGACCCATCCTTCTTTCTGACAAAGAGAACCGGAGCACCCCATGGCGACACACTCGGTCGTATGAACCCTTTCTCTAATAAATCCCTCAGCTGCTCCATTAACTCCCTTAACTCTGCTGGCGCCATTCTGTATGGTGGAATGGATATTGGCTGAGTATCAGGCAATACATCGATCCCAAAGTCAATCTCCCTATCCGGCGGGATGCCTGGAAGCTCATCTGGAAACACTTCAGGAAATTCATTCACAATTGGCACGGACTCGAGGGTAGGCACCTCCGAGGTGGTGTCCGTTACCCGAACCAGGTGATAGATACACCCTTTCTTAATCATCTTCGAAGCCTTAAGGTAGGAAATAAACCTACCCCTTGGCACTACACCATTTCCTCTCCATTCAATAACCGGCTCGTTAGGGAACTCGAGCCTCATAAACTCTCGTTCGACAATCAAGTTTGGCAAAGCACGAATAGAGCCAATCCATCCCCATAATTACATCAAAATCTACCATCCCAAGCTCAATAAGATCGGCTGTGGTATCACGACCACCCACCGTAACAACACAATTCCTATAGACTCGTGAGGCTATAATAGAATCACCGATTGGAGTCGACACAGAGAACGGCTCATGAAGCTGTTCGGGTACTATCCCAAAACTTGAAGCAATGAATGGAGTAACATAAGACAAGGAGGACCCTGGATCAATAAGGGCATAGCAATCAATAGTCTGAACAGACAGGATACCTGTAACAACATCTGGAGAAGCCTCGGCATTTTGGCGGCCACTCAATGCATAGAATCGGCTAGGTCCACCCCTACCCTGAGCTCCACCCCTAGCTGCACCACGCCCTGCTGCTGCTGGAGTACGCGCCGATGATGTAGCAGCTGAAGAACCGGATGACTGAGCAGATCCCCTACCTATACCCTGACGGGGTGCACGGCAGTCCCGCCGAATGTGACCTCTCACCCCGCACCCGAAGCACACTGGAAGGTCAAGGTAGCAAGTCTCTGTATGAAATCTCCCACACTTGGGGCATGTAGGTCTCCCCCGCTGCTGGGATCTCACCCCAGGACGACCAGACTGACGAGACCTCCTGCTGTCTGAACCAGGTCTCGAGTAACTGCCCTGCTGATGACTGTGCACGGATGGCGGTGCACTCGCGGAGGACCGAGCATATGACTGGGATGGCCCTGATGACCCCTTCCCTGGAAGTGATCTCCCTGAACGACCCATTGACCGGGCCCTGCTGCTACTTTCTCTTTCTGCACGAATCTTCAATTTCCTGGCCTCTGTGGCCCGAGCAAACCCCACGATCCTCCCATAGTTCATATCTGAGTGCAAAGCTGCTGTGGCGGCCTCATTCACTACCAAAGGGCTAAGGCCCTGAACAAACCGTCAAACACGGGCATCCATGGTCGACACTAAATGAGGAGCGTACTTGGACAACCTTACGAACTCCATGTGATACTCCCAAACACTCATACTGCCCTGCTTGAGGACCTCGAACTCCGTGGCGCGGGCTGCCATCACCTCGGCAGGCAAGAAGTGGTCCATAAATGCATCTACGAACTCATCCCATCTGGCCGGAGGGCTCCCTTCCTCACGGGAATCCTCCCACATTTCGAACTATGAACGTGCCGCTCCCTTCAGCCTGTAAGAGGCCAACTCTACCCCCTCTATATCTGTAGCCTTCATCACTCCGAGGGTCTTGTATATCTCATCAAGGAATTCCTGTGGGTCAGCCTCTGGATCGGTACCTGAAAATTCTGGAGGGGCCAATCGCAAGAACTGGTGGACTCTGGAGCCAAAGGAATCTCCCTGTCCGCTGGAGGATGCAGGGGCATCATGGGATCTCTGGGCCTGGGCGGCCACTAACTGTGTTAACATATGGATGGCTCCCCTAAGTTCTTCATTAGAGATACCAGAGCCCGAAGCGGGAACTGTATCTGAGTCAGGAACACCGGAAGGAGGAATGGTGGCATCCTCTGCCGCGGCTGGAATAGGGACACTTGGGTTTTGAACAGATGGGCCAGGCAAATTCGGGACCGGTGGGTCATTCTCTCCCACGGCATCGGGTACATGATTAACAGCTGCACTTGGGCCGGCATTGGCCCTAAGGCCGAGTCTAGCCTTCTTCTTAGGTGCCATATTCTGAAAATTTGGGAACAAGGCACGAATTAGACACGGATATCTCCACATTGCACTTTACCGCACGATATAGATTAACAAAGAAGTAGGTAAATTCCTAAATGCCCGTGTAGCCCCCTACTTATATGATGTGGTCGACAACACACCTATAAGAAGGGCACTACTAGACACGGCTCCGAGACATCCTAGGACACTTTAAAACCTTAAGCTCTGATACCAAGTTTGTCACGCCCCAAATCGAGGAACATGACCGGCGCCTGACCGGGTTGCCCCAGTCAAGCGGACCTGGGTGCCTTTCATTCCCACGCGTTACCCCTGTGATGACTGTTTCTCATTAACCAAATATATTACTAATCATAATTGATTTCACATTAAACAAATAAAACGATACGAGTGATTCATTAACAAGATTTCAATTTTTACAACGCCCGACATATCACAATATATATACATAAGACTGGAGTCCCACAGGTTTACATGTCTACCGAGCCTCTAGGATACAAAAGGGAAATACAATACTTGCCGGTAACAAGGCTCCGGCTATACCTTACAAAACCAAAATGAAATCTAAACCGAGTGGCATGAACCACACAAGGCCCCAAGGAAGAAAGGGGCTCACCAAAACGGGCAGTGGAAGGAGAAGGATACTACTGCCGATGAGCTGAAGTGCCTGCTATTGATCCACCTACAATCATAACACGAATGTAGCGTCCCCGGCAAAAGGGACGTCAGTACACTTGAATTGTATTGGTATGTATGGACAAACTTTGTCCCAAGTAAACTCAAGCCATTAAATTACATCAACAATTAATTAAGCCAGCTAACCATATTTCCACATTTTCCTCATTTCAAATAATTCTCAACACAAAGCACTTTCTACAATCAACCAATTTAACAATAACCAATCAATCACGTAAGCACAAGTAGTCAAACAAAAGGGCAATCAGTGCCCCACAGGTTGCAAACTCTCCTGCTGTCTCCTTTCACAATTTCACATTATTGATTTTTGTATCAATTTTCAATAGCGATTTCGATCGCTTTCCATCCTTATTGCCCCCGACCACCCTTATTACCTCGGCCACCCTTATCACCCCAACCCACACCTTATTTCCCCACGTTGCGGCGCGCAACACGACCCCGCCTTACAGTTGAAAACACAACAATTTCAAACAGCAGATAAGGTACTACACACAATTTTCAACAAGTTCAAATAAGCAACTTACACATTGGTTCATGTTCTCAATTTCTTCTCAAGCCAATATCAAAACCAAGTTACAAGTATTCCAAAATCGAAAATGCCCACATAATCATGTTCAACAATTTACCACAATTAAGGTGTTTCAAATTCCTTCCACAATAAGCCAAATATGCCATCACAACCATGTTACAATATTTTCACAATTCAAGTGTTTCATCTCTTTCCACAATAAACCAATTCTCAAGTGTTTCGTTTGTTTTCCACAAGGTGCCATATAGGCCATCATAGTCATTATTCACAATTCTTTTGCCAAATTAAACTCTCATTTTACATCACTCATAGCTCAACAACAAACTTTGAATATCCAACAACAACATCAAGAATTTCACACAATTTGTCAATTTAACACGAAACAAACAAACTTCACACATATAGGCGATTTCACAAGAATCAAAATTAGCCATACATACCTGGTGATGATTTTTCCTCCTACTTTATGCTTACCCAAGATATCCTACTCTTGCCAACCTTGTTCTTGAAGACTCTTACTTCTACTCACTTCTTTTACTAGAAATCAAGTTCAATAATCATGCATGAGTGTAAAAATTCTATTTTCAAAAGCTATTATATGCAAACCTCTCTTTACCCAATTAAAACTGAAAATCAAAGAAAATAGTTAGGGTTTTTACCTTGAAAAGATTGGGGAAGTTGAATCCTTGCCCTAGGATCCCTTGGAATTAAATGGTTGGAACAATCTTTGAAGATGAAAGATTTCTCTCTCTAAAAACCCTCCCTTCTCTCTCTAATTTTGGTAAGATGATATGATAAAATGAAGAAGAAAGGTGTTATATTAAAGAAGAGATCGGGTCAAAATGTTACAAAAAATCTGGGCCGGGGTCAATTATGCGGTGCACTATGCGACCGCAGAATCAACATGCGGTCCGCATAGTGACCGCAGAATTGCCCCAAATTTTACACAGGTTCTGTTAAGAAATGCGGTCACTATGCGGACCGCATGTTGATTCTGCGGTCGCAAAGTGCACCGCAGATTTGACATGCGATCGCATATCGACCGCACTTTTGACACAATTTTGGGCAACTCACTGGAACGTTTTACGGCAAGAATGCGGTCCGCATGTCAGGTTTGCGGTCGCATTCTTGACCGCATATTTGACACTTTTCGGAAAAATTAATTCTCTATATTTTTGAAACTTAAATCACTACCAAGGGTCCGAACCAAGGCGCGCATTCCTAACACATTATTCGGACCATGACACCACAACTACTAGGTTTTACGCACAAAATTTTTACGGGGCCTTACACGACCCCTGCAAAGTAACCCTAGAAGGGGTTATTTTCACTCAGATTCCATCGATATCGAACGTCTTCATGTTCTGAGCACCCCTGATGGTATCCTTGGAGGATATCGAAATTGACAAAGGTTGACCTGCTGTCATGGCCTCGGGAAGATCACCCGGGGCATTCTGTTTAGGAAAAGAAACTTTGAATCTCGCTCCTTTTTGGGGGTATTTCCAGAAGTCTGAGAAGTAGTTGAAGCATCATATGGTGCAGGGACTTCATTACCCTTTTATTTTAAAGTTACTTCCTCGAGGATATTGGCCCCGATCTCAACAGTGCTGATAGCCTCGGAGGATTTCATGGTTTAGGACACCTGCCTCAAACCTTCCATCTCGTCACCATTGTCATCCATGAATTGGTGGGCCTAGTCAATGTCTACACTAATAACGAAGCTTCTCCTACGCCTCCAAGCATGCTCTATTTGGCTTTGGGTGTCCTCTCTCATCGAGGACCTGTTCCTCTTGTTGTCCTCCTTAGGCTTGGGAGTCGAAGATCCTGCTTCCTCCCTAGAAGGAGGCGGCCTCATCTTGAAAAATTCACCAATACCTGTGATAAAGGAATCATGTCACTTGAATAAAGACATTCTTAATGAGGAAAGTAACATTATGGAATGTACCGTGATGTTTTGTTTCCACTTGCCCTTTGACAAGTCCCGCCATTTATGTTTATCATATGGTAAAGTAGCAGAAAGTTTGTGAACCCAGTGCTCGAGGTCATGGATCACACTAGGCATCCATGGAACCACTACAAAGAAGGGAAAGGAGTAATTGTGTAACGTTTAGAAAAATTTATGAAAAAGAGTTAGAAGAATTCCACTCACGTTCGAAATTCCATTTCTTGGGGAACAACAAGAATTTCTCAGGATAATATCGGCGATCCTCACCCAGATGAACTGGCTCATCCAACGTCTATCCTTGCTTTCATCGTTACTGGAAAACAAAGACGTGGTTGATTGGCGTTGGAGTTTGATTAAACCTCGGAAATGTTCAGGTCGATATAATCAGATGAGGTGGCTAAGGGTGAACTCGAGCCCGACCTTTTAACTGAAGAACCTCATCATTATTATGATCGACCAAAAAGAAGGATGAATTTGGCCCAGGGTTACTTGATATCTTCAGTAGAATTTGAGCATGAGCGAGTCAAGAGGACCCAATGTAAAAGGGTATGTATACACGCTTAGGAATCTCTTAGCGTAAGTTGTGATGTCTGTCACACATACCTTTTTACTACCCCATCGGCTTTGTACCAATCCATTTGGAAAAGATACGTAAGGTATACCTCAGTGTTCAAATACCCGAGAAGGATATAACAACAAAGAGGAAGGAGTTTTTCCACATAAAGGACAATCGGTTCGAGATTTTTATTTAGTTTTCAGAGTCGCCATTTGGGATGATAATGGTGTCTCAAGTCACTGGTTAATCCCGAATCCGAGGAAATTGACTCTGTTATTACAGTCCGCGAAATATAAACCTTGATAAGGAACTTTGTTAACCCGGGAGAAGGTGTTAGGCACTCCCGGATTCCGTGGTTTTAGCACGGTCGCTCAACTGTCGTTCTCAATCTTATTTGACTTGTTATAAATTTTAAGCAATACGTATGTGTTTTGGTTTTTATATTTTTTAAGAACTACGACGTTGCAAAAACGTACTTTGAGTCACACCGCAACCAGTACGCCTGTGACCTTTAGTACATTTCGGCTTCGCCGAGATTTGGGATTTGAGTCGCACCAAGTGCACACTTGTATTTAAGGAAAGTATATAAAATCGTGCCTAATAATGTCTAGCAGCTTTTAAGTCTTTTAGGAGAAGCTATGGAATTCACTATTAGCTTTCCCGAATCTATTTACAACTCACTTTATCACTAAAGGGGGCCCCATTATTTGGTGTTCATGTGAGGCTCATCCCGGTTAAATTTTATAGTCCAATCCTATTGTTTCACTATATTTTTCTATTATGGTTTTTCCCTTAGTTGTTTATAATCCACTATAATTTCAGAATCGGACCCAGGCCATTGTTATTTCCATTATTGGTCCTGGGCCTCTGCACCCGTACTTAATAGGTCGCTGGATCTGTCCGGGTCTTAGCGACCCAGACTGTCTTCAGACTTTTGTTCAACAGCCCACTCAGCTTCATACTATAGTTCAGGCCCATGTTGCGTATTAGGCCCAAACCAAATGACAGTACACATGAAGAATTCATACTAGAACAAACATGGATAAAACTGAGAATGAATTTCAATTGCATTTGTTATTTATCAAAGGGGAAGATCACTGTACAAAAATTGCCACTATTAATTCTAGATCACAACTAACTGATGTATACGAGAATCAACTACTTTTACTCCTTTTTGTTTTTTGATAACTGATTTACATCAATGTGAAATTACTTAACTAAACAATTAAGAATGATGATTTAACTATGTAAAGCACTACTTAACTAGACAGTTCAATTACTTACTATGATGTCCTGATTGTCTAAGGCTAGGTGAGTTTTTAACATATGCACAGTTGTATCACCAGTTTACTAATTAAGCTTATCAAATGTTACAAACCCATTCTCAACTTAGTTATTTCTTCATCTACTGTTTTCTCATTTAAAACTCGTTCACCTCTAGATGCTGATCTATGGATCTGATTAATTATGTGAGAATGATTTATATTACTACTGTGAGAGAGCTATTAACAATTTAGACTATGGTTAATTAACTTGTTTTAAGAGTTTTACTTACTTTAACTAGGTGATATACTATCTACGACTACACTACTGCTATCATACTAGATATCACATTGTTTATGTTTGACTCTTTACTTATACATACAATACTATACTAACAAATTACAGATCTAAACTAACGTTAGCCTACTAATTAAAAAATAAAAACAAAATACAGAAGAAAAACAACAATGGATTTTAAGCTCGAACTTCATTTCATCAAACACTTCAGTATTACATTGCTTCGAACAGATTATGTACCTGATTCAGCAAAGTAGATTCGATGAGTTCTAAGGGAAATAGAAGTAAGCACGGCAATCAGACTCAACAGGAAGGTGAAACAGTGTAGAATCAAATTCCAAAAGAGCAAACACCACAGCAAACAGTAGATATGAAACCCAGCAGCAAAACGAGCAGAAATTCCCACAAATACACAACTTCAACAGTAATTCCCACTCGAAATTGCAGAAAACTATTTGCTATTGTTAATGTATTTCACTCTGAATTTTTCTATGTGAAAAACCAGCCCATAATCAGTCTTTTGGGGGGGTATTTATAGGGAGAAGATAGGTAAATTTCAGGGGGGTAAGAGTAAGGATTAATCCCTTTTCCCTCCCCTTTTAATTTACTAAATCTACACTTTGCACCCCAATTCAGTTACAAGATTCCTTCCAGCATGTGCTGGGAGGTTCTTTTTTGTTCTATTTTTAAGCTATTACTAAAGTATCCCTACTTGTTATTGATTTTTACTGATTTCTCTTTTTAGTGAGACCATTATACCCTTAAATTTCTGCAAAATTGCAGAAATCAGGAGCACAAATGTCTCCTATATCCCTATATGCTCTATTTAACATACCATTTTACCATTTTAAGTTCCCTATATGCCCTTAAGGACATAGCTGATTTACCTGACCTACCTAGGTCAGGTTTTCAAATTTGTTGCTCTTATTTAATTAAGGGCCAGTCCTTGTATTAGTATTTAAGGACAGGCCACTTTTGACTTAAATACTTCTTTCAATTTTAACCATTTTGTTTCATTTTCTTGTTAATTACGAACTTTATTTCAATTTTAAGCTAATTGCAGGACTAGCCTACTTTATTGTTCTATTTAAACTAATTAAAACTTAGCCAATCCCAAAGTTGAGATTGGCTTTGTCATTTCAAGGCTCACTATTGAATACAGGATGGGCTAAGGTCTTTGCAGGCCTAGCCACCTGTGATCATAGCTTAATTAGGGGCTTGGTAAGTCTGAATTTTCAGACTTAACCCCATTATTACACAACTAGCCTACCTAACTGTTTGGCCAGTGTGAAAGACCTAACAGAGCTGGTCAAGTGAAAAATTGACCACTCTTTGTTACTTATTAAACTTATAGCCTATTTTTTGATTTTCATTTTTAGCCCTATTCTACTACATGTTTTCAGAAATAACCACTTATGAATCTTAGTTCTGCTGCAGCTATAACCAAATCCCCTAAGCCTGATGGGCATTAACAATGCTCATACTAACACAAAGTCATTACAAACTTAGCCATTTCAACAGACAATTGCACACATAGCCAAGTGAAACCAAACTTGTTCATCAACTAATTAAAATTCAGAGAAAAAGTTTGATAATATTGAATCTCAATCAATTTAGACTTACAGACTTAGTTTTAATAGCAAAGTGTCAATTAAACATCAAGCAGACTTAGTTACAATTATTTTTATGTTGATTGAATCATTGAAAAACCCAAAACACACTTAAAGTTCATTGATATAAACACATAAGGACCAAATCCAACAAAGCAGTAAAGGTAATTGAGACATGATCTACCCAGACAAAAGAACAAACAAACTAACATGACATAGCTCTAACAGAGTAAACAAAAATGATAATAATCAGAACCACTAAATCTAAACTTTCCAAAGACTAACCCTAATCTAACACAAGCGGATGATAGATAAGATGAGGAAGAACATGAAAGACATGAAGAATAAATGAATAAAAATCCCTAGATCTATCATACGAAATGACAGGAATGAGAATCAAAATCACTGAACTAGATTTCCAAAGTTCAAATCTAAACTAAACATGCAAGTTAACAGATAAGAGGAACAGAAGAGATTATTGAAAGCATCAAAGAAGAATCCCTAATCTAAACACAAGATGAAGAAGAAAGAGAATTTATCATGCAGTTCAACAGATGAGAACAAGAGAAACAACAAAAGATTAAAACAGACTAAAGAAGAAGTCCTATTTCATGTGAAAGACAATCAAAACACACATACAGAGAACACTAACAAAACAAGACAAGAAGAAATAATGAGAGAAAAACAGGCAAAAAGGTCGGGGAGCTTAGCTTAGCAGGGCTGGTCCCCTGAGCTTCCCATTTTCCTTCTTTTTTTTTCAATCTTTTCTTTTTCCAGATTTCTTTTCTCTTTTCTTTCTTTCTTTATTTTTCTTCTTTCTGATTTTTCTTGTTAGGCTTCAAGACGAATTCTTCTAGGGTTTTTGGTTAGCAAAGGGTGTTCAGAGGAGGCAAAAGGTTGGATTTTGGTTAAAGGTTTGTTTGAGTCGCCGGAGTTAGGGTTCCGGTGACTTTTTCTTGAAGATTCGAGACGATGGGGTAATATTCGAGGGATAACACTAGTGGGAGGTGATAGATCATGGTGAGGGGCTTCTATGGTGTTAGTTTGGGGTAGGTTCTCATAGTTTGAGGTCACTGGAGACGAACTCCAATGACCGGAGTTTCAAGAACAGGGGTTTTCAGGGTTTGTTTTAGGTTTTGGGGTGTGGTTTATGGAGAAGAAGAAGGAAAGAAGAGAGGAAGGTGAAGGGAGTGGCCGGAGACCACCATGAGAGACGGTGGCCTCCATGGCCGGCAAGGGTGAATGTGATGAAGAAGGGAAGGGATTGAGGCGGCTAGGGTTAGAGAGTTGTATGTAATGCCTGTCTCTAATGAGACATAACCCTTTTATACTCGGATCAACTAAGGTGGTCTTGGCCGTTAGATCAATGACGATCAATGGTCAATATTTGTCACCACTAAACGACATCGCATTGCCTTAAAATGAGCCCAGGTTTCCTCCGTTGGATCAACTGGCTTGGACGGTTGAGATTGAATCTCACATATTAATAACCGCCTATATTCAGCTAATATTCTCAGTCGTTAGATTAGTGAGAATGAACGGCTGGGATTACTTCAAATTGGACAACTGGATCGGATATCTTGGGCTAAAACATTGGGCCAACAATTTAGATTGTATTTGGCCCAATTCTTATTGTACTTGTATATATTTTTTTTTTATTTTAATTATTTTAAGCCAATTCTTTTTGTATTTTATTTATTCAACTATTTAAAATACTTACTTTTCCTAGCTTCCCAAATTTTCTAACATTTTTTCGTAATTTCCTGCTATTTTTTCTATATTTTCTGCTATTAAAGCTATTTTTTTGTTGATTCTCTTTTGTTTTAAAACTAATTAATTAAAAATGCAAGTATTTCTCCTATTTTTAAATTTTCTAATTATTCAAACACTCACAATGTATCTAATTTCAAACAAATCATGCAATTACACTCAAAAATATTATTTATTTTAATTTTGGAATTTATTTGCTTAGTGCAAAAATCACGTGCTCACAGCTGTCCCTCTTTGCTCGGGAACACGAAGAGTTTCAGTGCAAAGACAAGTGAGCAGTAATGAGAGATTTTTGCACATTGGCATATTCCGTGAAAGCATTTTTGAAAACCTTTTGACCGCACCCTACTTCGGAGGTTGCCTACATATCCTGGGCTAAAAAGAAATCAGGTCAGTGTAGTTCGGGAAGGTCTGGCAGTTAAAAACTGCCAGACTTACTATTGCATTGACACTGTTGAGACTCTGCTGACCTACTCCTTATTACACCGGGGAATGAAAAATGTAAAATGAAGAAGCTATTCTAAGCTATAATTCTACGAATTACAATTGTTCCTATCTAACTCCTTGTCTCTTTACTCTTCTTTGTATCTTTTTCCTTGATTTTTTGTGATGCTGACTTTCCTTTTTGTTGATGTTCTTTTCCTCGCTTCCCCTTTTTTTTTTTTGATTTTCGATGGTACTTCTTGCCTTCAAACTGAATACCTGCTCAAAACGAAACAAGATTAACAAACTTTTCTTCAGCCCCAGTATGGGCTTTTCATGTTACGGTGTTACTCATGTTAGCTAACACAAACTAAATTTGCAGAAATTAAAAATTGCTGAAAATGTATTCCCTTGTTATACAGGTGGGCACTTGAACAGAAATTAAAACCTGCTAAAATGTATTCCCTTGTTATACAGGTAGGCGCTGATCGTGGCAAACTCAACCCGAAGGTATGAGTGGGCACTAATACTCTTACCCGTATAGTGGTACGGGGTCAATTTCCTCAGGGAGTTAGATTTTTGGAGTGAATAATTGTATTGCACTAGGATTGAGTTTTGGCTTCTAGTTTATCTTCTAACATTTTTGGTATATTCAAAGTATCAACTATTTTGTTTACTACTATTGAGCTGTCTAAATTAAGCTAAAGACTATTTCTAAGTATGATTTTTCTAATGGGATAAAGGGGACTAGGGAAGTAGCTTATGCCTAGGTGGAATAATAAACGGGTATGGAAATTCAATGCGAAGATGATACATGGGATATTAGGATAGCTGTTGCTCTATACTATCATTCTCACACCTCTCGGTAGAGAGAACAATTTTGCCCAATTGACTCTCTCGAGACCAATTGGGTAGGCTAATTTGCCCAAGCAACTTTAGGCTCAAGTTGGGTAATTAATCTCTCGAGGTTTATACCCGTTACTTGGGACTACCATTCTAATGGGTCCATCCCAAGTTCTTGTTGGGATTGAATGAGAGGTTTTAGACCTTGTTTCTCAAGTAGAGACCAAACCCACAAATGTAGATTTCATGTTTGCAACCACAAAATCCCAATTAAATAGATTCATTCAACCCAAAACCAATTACCCATAATCATCCTTGCATTTAATATTCTAACCCATCAATTACCCACACCAGGGTTGGGCTACAACCCTAGCTATGGGTTTAGCTAGACATAGAAATTGAAGAAGAAGAAGAAATTAAAGCTAAAATTGACTTAATAATTAATGGGAAATGAAATTTAAAGTCAAACTAGTACAGAATTGCCTAAAATAGGCGTGTAAAGGTTCCACACGAGCTCTGCCGCTACAATGTATAGTATATTCTGACCTAAAAAAGAAAAAGAAGCTATTTATACTACCCTGAAATTTCCGGACAAAAATGCCCCTGCGGGACTCACGCGGACCGCACACTTTTGTCGTGCGGCCGCGTAGGGCAACTGGGCTGTTGAAGGTCCTCTGCTGGAACAACCATGCGGACCGCACACATTTGTCATGCGGCCGCGTGGGAACAGTGATGCGGACCGCATACTTTTGACATGCGGCCGCACTGCACAATTACTCTGCTTGCATAGCCTCTGATCCTCTATCCACGCGGGCCGCACTGATCACAGTGACGCAGACCGCATAGTTTTAGACGTGGTCCGCGTGGGTCTTGTCTGCAATTGAGGCTTCTTTGATCCTCACCTACGCGGCCGCACACCAAATCAGTGCGGTCCGCGCAGGTTATGCTTGAATCTTCTGAGTCTCTGAACCAGCCTGTACGGCCGCACACCAAAACAGTGCGGTCCGCACAGGATTCCTTGAAGTTCTTCATCTTTTTGTTGGCACTTTTCCGGTTTCACTCTTTTTGAGCCGCTTTGATGGTATTCATCCTATATTCGCGCAAACCTGCAAATTAGCGCACTTGTAAGTAAATCAGAGCCACTTAATCACATTTTATGCACAAAGCTAAGGTAAGACGGGGTTCAAAATCATGCAAAATTCCTAGTTATCAACTCCCCCAAACTTAAACCTTTGCTTTTCCTCAAGCAAATCAAAACTAAGACCTAACCTTCAAAGAAAAGACACCAATTCACCCCTACTTGTCCGGGGGTAACCTCACAAACATCAATTGGGACTAACAATTGCCCCTAATACAAATGTATCATCGACATCTTTTTTGAAAACTTTTAAGCATTTTGGTTCAAGTGTGACACAAGAGCTTCGAGAGTTGACTCGATCCATCAAGGAGCCTTTCTCAAGCACTTTGGTTATTGTGGACCCCAAACTCACACACCCTCGTCTCTCCCCAAGTGCATCTCACCTTTTAGGGTATTTGCACTCAATATCAATGTGGAGCATTTCGCACTCGCGCTCTCAAAGAAAAGACCCTAAGCCCGACACTAGGTACCATAGGCTTGACCTTTATGTAAGTATCCACTAATGTAAGCTCTTCTCGACTTGAGATCATATAGGACTTTTTGGGAGTCATTGCGAAAGCTTTTTGGGTAGGGTAAGACTTTGGTTCTAAGTGGTTCAACCTTCCCTAAAGCATTTCTTTTGATTCATTCATAGAACACCTTTTTGACTCTTTTTGGCATTTCCTCTTTTAAGGGGTGAAAGAGAGGCACCCTGGCACTCTTCCATTTTGCAATTGGCATTTCTTCTTTGGTCAATTCATTCTCATTTTTCCTTCTTCCTTTTTTTTCACTTATCAACTCTTTTAGGTCCCCCATTTTTGGTCTTTTTCAACTTCTCGCTTGTTTTTCCCTTTGTTTCCTTTTTCTTCATGCCTTTTCTTTTTCTTATTGCATTTGTGCCTTTTTGCCACTTTGGTGCCTTCCTTGTTTGTATCTTGTCTTTCCTCCCCCAAACTTATACTTTTGCAATCACTTTAAGGGAAGGTCTTTGGGTGCCAAGAGAAGGTCTAAATTGGGTATAGGATTGCACTTTGGTTTATGAAGAAATAAGGTTTTAGGCTCAAAATGGGTGACTAGGGATTCATTTATTGGTAGGTTGGAAAGAATGATTCATGATATGTTCATTTGGATCAAAGGTGGCCTACACTCACTTCTCAAGTCAATCTTCACCTAGGATTTCGCCTCAACAAACATTCCGGGCAAGTTCTAGACCATCGGTACGGTGCTTGGGCTCACAATTCTACTTTCTCACCACACTTATACTCAGAGATCACCAAGAAATGGAGCCGAAGGCCCACAACAACCTCGGAATAGATTCGAGCACACTTTGGTCCATATGACCAATTGATGGTTGTTCGATCAACACAAGACTCTCAAGGCCACAACTTTCACCAATCTAGACATAACTTGATGTCTTTGACCATAAGATCGTAGACAAATGTGCTAGGCCAAGTGAAGTTCGCCCGAGGTACCCTTATCCAACAAAAAAGTTTGAAAAAAACAAGAATAAAAAAGAAAAAACTAACTCAACCCTTAAGAAAGTTGTCACGCTATCTATCATAGGGAAGAGCCACCCGGTTCACACAACACTTTACCCTTGGAAAAAACTGTGGCATTAAGATAACCAAGGGTTTATTGAAAGCTTTAAAAAGAAAACTAATGATTCTATGAGAACAACCAAAAGATGAAAAAGAACAAATGAACTATGAACAAAGATGGATCCATATATACAATCAAAAGAGTGTTCAAAAATGAAACTAAAGTAGATCAAAGTGTTAAAATATATACAAATACTACGTCTACGAATGTGCTAAAAGTAGTCAAATATATACAACCCAAAAATCAAAAAGTAGGGCACACCCCCACGAATAAAAGCTAGCATTGTCCCCAATGCTAACTATCAAATAAAGAACAAAGATAAATGATATAGATGGCCCCTCAAGCCTGATCAACAGGGTGGCTCTGACTGGCTCCCTCGTTCACTGTGGTGGTGGGGACCTCAGACTGGACCCCAACCTGCTGTGGTGCTGCTGGGACAGGTGCCTGCTCTGGAGGAGGCTCATCTGCTGCTACGGGTCCTGCTGTGGGTGCACTAGGAGATCCCTAAGGCTGCTCAGGTGCTACTCTGATGACCACTCCCTTAGTGTTAGTGAGCTCCCTCTTCTTACGTGGCCTAAGCTCCTCCTGCGGTTGCTCCGGCTGTGGCTCTATGGATGGCTCACCAAATAGGAGATCAAGGGGCAACTGGTCAGCTACCAATTTGTCCACCTGCTCCTTAATATCAGCAACTGACTCTGTCGAGGCCTTGGTCTTCCTCAGCTTTCTGTGCTCCCTAGCAAGGCTTTTGAGTGCCTTGCTATGTGAATCAACCACCTTAGCCAGTTGTGGTGGAACTGGTGGCTTGGCCCTTTTTGGCCGTCTTAGGGTTGTCCGGACCCTTTTGATCATACCACGAGTATGCCCCTGCCGGAGGCACCAAAACATCAAATTTCTTCCTTTTCACCTTCAACTCTCTGAAGTACATAGTCAATGTGTTGGGGAAAAGGTAGTTCGTCTTGGTCTCATTGGCCACCTTTGAGATGACTTTGTACATGATAGTTCCCACATTCAGTGGGAAGCCTGCCATGATCGAAGCTACCAACACCGATCTATCAATCGGCACAGAATGGTCATGAGTAGTGGGATCCAGCCGGTTGCAGACAAAGGTTAACCACCCTTTTGCCTCAAAGCTGAGGGTGTTCCTATAGATCTTCTCCTGTGCTTTAAGCCACACCGGAACAGTTTCGGGAGCTGCTAGCACCTCTGCTAACCACGGTCGGGCCTCCTCCTTCTGGGCTAACTTCTCAAGATATTGAGATTCATCTTCCTCAGCAAACCCCAAAAACTCATTTAGCGACTTCCCATCAAACAACACAATCTGGTCCTTAACTTTGGTGGCAGTGGAGTCCGGAACTAGATGGTGAATATTGACATAGAAATCCTTCACCATATGTTCATTAGCATTCTCAACCCGCTCTTTAAAGAAACCCCAACCCTCTCTCGTATGAAATTGTGCTTGCACGTGAGGGTTATGCGGGAGCAGGTCCACATCTATAAACATCCGCTATGGGATCAATCTTCTCTTTGATGGGCCACTCTCGGAACTTGTGCCATGCTTTTTGAATAACAAACCTATCCGCCCACACATTGGGGTCCCTAGTCCGCTCTATCCCTCCAACCCGTGGCTCACCTCCCTCACCCTGACCTCCACTCTCGCCTGATAGTGAAGTTGTGGGAGAAGTGGAGTACTCGTCATCACTGTTTTGCTTTTCAGCTCGAGACTCATCAGACGAGTCCGAGACTACATTGACTGGCTTGGAGGTGGCCTTGGAAGTGGCCTTGGAAGTAGCCTCTATGGGTTGATCTCCCTCTGGGGATGAGGATGGCATGAGAGGTACTGAGACTTCTATGTGGGAGGGGGCAGACTCTGATGTTATACTCCTTGAAGGAACGTAGTCACTCCCCGTGGAATGAGAGGCCGCTCTATCAGCTTCCCGAATGATTTTTCGGGTTTTCTTGATATTTTCCCGGGCCTCCGGGGTGAGTTTAACTATCCGTTTGCCTTTGCCCGCTCGGGAGGGTCCACCCCTCCCGGGTTGTTTACCCCCACAATGTGCTAACATTTTCTTCATTGCCTGCAAAAATACAATCTATATTGGTTAGTCGAAGCAATTGAGCAGTATACAATGATAGAATATCATAAGTAAAACAAGCACAGTGAAGAACATGAGCCATGCGGACCGCACACTTTTGACACGCGGTCCGCACTGGCTATACAGCACCCAGTAGTAACCTCTGAAGTTGACCCACGTGGACCGCACTGTTTTGTCTCGCGGCCGCGTGAGGTCAATGCAGACCGCACACTTTTGCCATGCGGTCCGCACATGTCAAGCACCCCACAAATAGACTCTCTGAAGTTGACCCACACGGACCACATTGTTTTGTTGTGCGGCCGCATGAGGTCAATGCGGACCGCACAGAAATGCATGCGGTCCGCACAGAGGAAATCAACACTTATAGCATTCTCTGAACCTCGGGCACGCGGTCCGCACTGATTTGGACAGCGGCCGCGTGGGTGTTCGTTGTCAGTCAGACATTCACGTGGACCGCACACCAAAAGTATGCGGCCGCGTAGGGCAAAATTTCAGAAACTGGTAAGGTACCTTTTCGTTCAATTGGGTCCATTGTGTTCAATAACCTATGTCATAGGTGTCCCTACTTAGTTATTTTAACAAGTAAGATTAGCCCTAGTTCTCTATTTGGCATGCTTGATCCTAAAGTTATCAATTAAAAGAAGAAAATAAAGAATAAAGAAGTTATGCTAACATTAATTAATTTAAATAAAATAATGAATATAATGAATTAAATATGAAATGTTACCATGAGTGGTTGAATGTTGTAATTGAAGCATAGAGAGTAGAATAGTGATTTATGTCTCAGAACGAAAATTGGCCAAAAGGTTTAATGAAGGCCAGAGGTCCCTATTTATAGAAAAGGCTGTGGGACCCATACTTACCTACCTGCGCGGCCGCACACTTTTGGCATGCGAACCGCGCAGGATCTTACTTGTGTGCAATTTTTCAAACAGGTCATGCAGACCGCACTGTTTTGGTGTGCGGCCGCATATCTATCTTTAGAAACCCTTCAGCTTGTTAAGCTTCCACGCGGACCGCACTATTTTGTTATGCGGCCGCGTGGCAAACTTCAGAGACCTGCTCAAATTGACCAACTTCCACGCGGACCGCACTGATTTGTGGTGCGTCCGCGTGGCCAAACTTCAGAGACTTGTCATTTTTCCCTTCTCTCTTATCCATCCCATGTGGACCGCACACTTTTCATACGCGGACCGCATGGGTCTCCTTGGGTTTAGGACTTCACTCTCATCAACCCACGCGGACCACACTATTTTGTAGTGCGGCCGCGTGGCCCAAACTTCATAGAACTGAATACTCTGTATTTCTCTGCATTATTTCAACACACTTCCTGCAACACTTCACACACTGTTATCTCAAAAATCCTATTCTACTGATGAAGAAACAATGTCAAAGAAAAACACATGGGTTGCCTTCCAAGAAGCGCCTGATTTAACGTCGCGGCACGGCGCAAATTACCATACCATCACTTTAAGTGCAAAAGTGCCACCACCTGGCTGTCATCCGGCTTCCCCAAGTAGTGCTTCACCCGATGCCCATTTACTCGAAAGATTTCACCATTCTTGTTCTTTAAGTCTAGAGCTCCAAACGTGGTCACACCTACTACCTCAAAAGGGCCACTCCACTATGACTTGAGCTTTCCCGGAAACAATCTCAACCGGGAACTAAAGAGAAGAACCATGTCACCAACCTTGAACTCCTTGCTTCGAGCATATTTATCATGAAGGTACTTTATCTTGTCCTTGTATAAGTATGAGCTGGAGTAAGCATGAAATCTAAACTCGTCAAGCTCATTCAAATGATCAACCCGGAGATTAGCCGCTACATCCCATTCCAAGTTTAGCTTTTTCAAATCCCACATTGCTTTATGTTCAAGCTCTACCGGAAGATGACAAGCCTTACCAAACACCAATCGGTAAGGAGACATACCAATTGGCGTTTTGTAAGCGGTCGTATAAGCCCACAACGCATCATCTAGTTTCTTGGACCAATCGGTCCTATTTACATTGACCATCTTAGACAAGATGCTTTTAATTTCCCGATTTGAAACTTCAACTCTACCGCTTGCTTGGGGATTGTAAAGAGTAGTGACTTTGTGATTAACACCATACTTGGTCAACAATGAATCGAAAGCCTTGTTACAAAAATGGGATCCCCCATCACTAATGATGGCACGGGGGGTCCCAAATCTTGTAAAGATGTATTTCTTCAAGAAGTTCACAACACTCCGGGCTTCATTGTTAGCAAGGGACACGACTTCTACCCACTTCGAAACATAGTCCACTGCTACCACAATATATGTGTTTCCACAAGAACTCACGAACGGTCCCATGAAGTCAATGCCCCACACATAAAAAATGTCAACTTCTAGAATGGTGTTTAGGGCATCTCATCTCTCTTTGAAATTCCACCCGCTCTTTGACATGCATCACATATCTTCACTAAATCACTAGAATCCTTGAAAATTGTCGGCCAATAGAATCCACAACTCAAGACTTTGGAGGCCGTCCTTACACCCCCATGGTGACCACCATAGGAAGAGGAATGGCAAGCTTCCAATATGCTCATTTGTTCGCTCTCCGGGACACACCTTCTAATCACTCCATCAGTGCAAAGTTTGAACAAGTACGGATCATCCCAATAAAAGTCCAAACTCTCCCGCTTTAGCTTTTTTCTTTGGTTGGAAGAGAGCTCACATGGAATCACACCGGACACAAGGTAATAATTGGCTACATCGGCGAACCATGACATATTTATTGACACCACAAGAAGTTGCTCATCCGGAAAAGAATCATTGATATCAAGGCCATTGGATGGCCTACCCTCCTCCTCTAGACGAGACAAGTGGTCCGCCACTTGATTTTCACTCCCTTTTCGGTCCACAATCTCTAGATCAAATTCTTGAAGGAGAAGAACCCATCTCATCAATCTTTCTTTGGAATCCTTCTTTGTCATTAAGTACCGGAGGGCAGCATGATCGGTGTGGATTATCACCTTAGCCCCCATAAGATAAAAATGAAATTTCTCCATGGCAAACACAATCGCTAACAACTCCTTCTCCGTGACAGTATAATTCCGCTGGGCCTTATTCATTATTTTACTTGAATAGTACAGTGGGTGGAACATCTTGTTGAGCCGTTGACCAAGTACTGCACCTACCGCCACATCACTAGCATCACACATTAGTTCAAAAGGCAAAGTCCAATTGGGTGCGTTGATTATGGGGGTAGTTGTCAATTTATGCTTTAACAACTCAAAAGACTCATGCATTTCTCATCAAACACAAACTTTGCATCTTTCTCCAAAAGTCTACACAAAGGGTTCACAATCTTGGAAAAATCTTTGATGAATTTCCAATAGAACCTGGCATGCCCAAGGAAACTCCTCACACCCTTGACAGAGTTGGGTGGAGGGAGCCTTGAAATGACTTTGATCTTTGCCTTGTCGATCTCAATACCATCTTTTGAAACTTTGTGCCCCAAGACAATTCCTTCTTTCACCATAAAGTGTCACTTTTCCCAATTAAGCACCAAGTTTGTATCTTCACACCTAGCCAATACACGGTCCAAATTTGCCAAGCAATCATCAAAGGAATCTCCAACTACACTGAAATGATCCATAAATATTTCGAGAATGTCTTCCACCATGTCGGTGAAGATCGCCATCATGCACCTCTGAAACGTGGCTGGGGCATTACATAATCCGAATGGCATTCGAGAGAAGGCGAATGTGCCATAGGGACATGTAAAGGTCGTCTTCTCTTGATCTTCCGGGGCAATAAGGATTTGATTATACCCCGAATAACCATCCAGGAAACAATAATAAGCTCTACCTGCCAAGCGGTCCAACATTTGGTCCAAGAACGGCAATGGAAAATGGTCCTTCCTCGTCACCTTGTTAAGCTTCCTATAATCCATATAAACTCTCCAACCCGTAACAGTACGAGTAGGAATTAGCTCGTTCTTTGCATTGGTGACAATGGTCATGCCGCCTTTCTTGGGAACACATTGGACCGGGGAAGTCCAAGAACTATCCAAGATTGGGTACACCACCCCGGCATCCAACCATTTTATAATCTCTTTCTTGATGACCTCTTGCATAGCCTCGTTCAATCTTCTTTGATGCTCCAATGATGGGCGAGCATTCTCCTCCAATATTATTTTGTGCATGAAAAATGCAGGGCTTATTCCCCGAATGTCCGCCAAAGTCCAACCAATCACTCGCTTCCTCTTTTGTAGAACCGCCAAAGTGGCGTCAACCTACATGTTAGTCAAGCAAGAAGAAAGAATGACTGGCAAAGTGAAATTGGGACCCAAGTACTCATACCTGAGGTGAGAAGGAAGTGGTTTCAACTCCAACACCGGCGGCTCTTCAATCGATGGCTTTGTAGGAGGAGTCTTTCGGTTCTCAAGATCCAATGATAGCTTCCTTGGCTCATATGAGTACGAGCCCATACCATGTAAAACATTCACACATTCCACACGTTCGACATCTTCGTTGGTCTCCATGTTTAGAAGTACCGCCTCAAGAGGATCCTCGACATTGATCATGGCGCTTGTGTCATCCACTATCACCGCCGTGACAATGTCCACAAACGAGCACACTTCGGTGCTATTTGGTTGGCGCATGGATTTGCACACATGGAAGACCACCTTCTCATCGCCGACCCTAAATGTCAATTCACCAGCTTCAACATCCACAAGAGCTTTCCCGGTAGCCAAGAAAGGCCTACCAAGAATAATAGGCACCTCAAAATCAACTTCACAATCAAGAATGACAAAATCGGCCGGTAAAATAAACTTGTCAACTCTCACTAGCACATCGTCAATAATTCCCAAAGGCCTTTCATAGAACGGTCCGCCATTTGCAACCTCATTGATGTTGGACGGGGTTGTCCACTTCCCAAGGTTTTAAAGACAGAGTATGGCATGAGATTGATGCTAGCACCCAAGTCACAAAGTGCTTTGGCAAAATTGGCACACCCGATAGTACAAGGAATAGTAAAGGCTCCGGGGAATTCTAACTTGGGAACCATGGAATTAACTATAGCACTTACTTGGTGAGTCATTGTTATCGTTTCACAATCCATTGACCTCTTCTTCGTCACCAAATCCTTCATAAATTTCGCATACCCGGGCATTTGTTCAAGTGCCTCCACCAATGGCACATTAGTGGTCAAGCTCTTCATCATCTATATGAACTTCTTAAATTGATTATCTCCTTTTTGCTTTGCCAATCTTTGAGGATACGGTGGAGGAGGACTTGGCAATGGTGCCTTGGCCTTTGGAATAGATGGCTCGAGAATATCAATGATGTGATCCCTAGACGAGTTCACGGTATCTTGGGACTCAATCCCGGCCTCATCCTCAATTTCAATCCTCACATCATTTGTTGCACTAGGTTCATCAACCACACGGTCATCATTCATTTGCATATCATCATCATTCAAATGGGCTTCCTCATCCACAACTCGATTCTCATTTGAGGCATTTACAACACCGCCTCTTCCACTCCTAGTTGTCACGGCCATCACATGATTGTTCCCTCCCTTTGGGTTCACCACCGTGTCACTTGGTAGTGCACCTTTAGGTCGGGAGTTCAAAGATTGAGAAAGTTGGCCGATTTGCACTTCCAAATTCCGGATTGAAGTATTATAAGAAGCTAGTTGGGCATCCGAATCTTGATTCTTTTTCATCATTTGTTCGAACATGCTTTCAATGCGACCCATATCATTGCCCGAAGAACTTGATCCTTGTGAATGGAAAGGGGGTGGATTGTTGGGTTGTTGGTACATGGGAGCTCTTTGAAAACCTTGCCCCCGATTTTTGTGATTACCACCATTGTTCCACCCGCCTTGATTGTTATTGTTCCCCTAATTGTTGTTGTTACCACTCTAATTGCCACCACTATTTCCTTGATTGTTCCAATTATTGCCTTGGTTGTTCCACTCTCCACCATCATTCCTATTATTGTTATTATTCCAACTGCCTCTTCCTTGATTGTTCCCCCAATTGCCTTGGGAACGCCATTGTTGGTTGTTTTGATTACCTTTATTGCCTTGGAAATTGTTCACATATTGACAATCTTCATCTTGATCATCAAAACCATCATTAGAAAATCCACCATCATTTTTGTTCTCATTTTAATCATATTGGCTTTGTTGCGCTTGTTGCGCTTGTTGCCCTCTTTTCCTTCTTTTCAACATCGACACATTCTCCATAGAATTCACTTGGAGAGGATTTTGCACTTGTTGAAGTTGAGCTTTCACCAATTGATTCATGGTTGTAGTGAGCTCGGCAATGGCTTGTCTATGGTCATGCAACTCTTTATGTAGATGAATAACATTCGGATCTCCTTGAGGTACATTTTCCCGACTTTGCCATGCCGAAGAAGTGTCAGCCATTTGATCCATTACTTCACATGCTTCCTCTAAAGATAACTTCATGAAATTGCCTCACGCTAGTTAGTTCACAATGCATCAGTTCGCCGAGTTGGTCCCCCTATAGAAAGTTTTTTGAACCATAGCATTGGTCATGTCATTGTTCGGGCACTCTTTCACCATAGTCCGATATCTCTCCCAAATTTCATGCAACGGCTCATTTGGTTCTTGCTTGAAGGCTAGAATTTCATCTCTCAATGCCGCCATATGAATAGGGGAAAAGAACTTGGCAATGAACTTATCCGCCAATTCATCCTATGTAGTGATAGAATGATTCAGCAACCTCTCCAACCAATCTAGCGCCTTACCCCTCAATGAAAAAGGGAAAAGTCGCAACCGCAAAGCATCTACGGACACATTGGTTTGCTTGCTTCCCCATAAAGTATCTACGAACCCCTTCAAGTGCTTGTAGGCATTTTGATTTGAGGCGCCCGTAAAATACCCTCTTTGCTCCAATAGTGTCAACATCACATTTGTAATTTGGAAGTTCCCCGCCCGGATTCGGGGACGAATAATGGCACTAGCATATCCGTGAGTTGTCATTGCTTTTGGTGAAACCCTTGGCGGTGGCGGAGGAGGGTCTGGAATTTGGCCTTGTTGATTAGCATTTCGAGGCCTTCGTGGTACATTTTGTACCGGAAAGTCATCTTGCAAAAAATCCTCTACCTCCTCCCCCGCCACAGCATCGCCAAGGGGAATATTAGCATTTCCATTAAGAGCCATTTGTACCTATTAAAATTGAATCACGAAAATTAGTAAAAGAAGGAAAGAAGAAGCAAAACACAACACTAGCAACGCAATTAGTCAACACCGTTTAACTCCCCATCAATGGCGCTAAAAAGTGATCGTGGAAAACTCAACCCGAAGGTATGAGTGGGCACTAATACTCATACCCGTATAGTGGTACGAGGTCAATTTCTTCAGGGAGTTAGATTTTTGGAGTGAAGAATTGTATTGCACTAGGATTGAGTTTTGGCTTCTAGTTTATCTTCTAACATTTTTGGTATTTTCAAAGTATCAACTATTTTGTTTACTAATATTGAGCTGTCTAAATTAAGCTAAAGACTATTTCTAAGTTTGATTTTTCTAATGGGATAAAGGGGACTAGGGAAGTATATTATGCCTAGGTGTAATAATCAACGGGTATGGAAATTCAATGCGAAGATGATACATGGGATATTAGGATAGCCGTTGCTATATACTTTCATTCTCACACCTCTCGGTAGATAGAAAAATTTTGCCCAATTGACTCTCTCGAGACCAATTGGGTAGGCTAATTTGCCCAAACAACTTTAGGCTCAAGTTGGGTAATTACTCTCTCGAGGTTTATACCCGTTACTTGGGACTACCATTCTCATGGGTCCATCCCAAGTTCTTGTTGGGATTGAATGAGAGGTTTTAGACCCTCTTTCTCAAGTAGAGACCAAACCCACAAATGTAGATTTAGTATTTGCAACCACAAAATCCCAATTAAATACATTCATTCAACCCAAAACCAATTACCCACAATCATCCTTGCATTTAATATTCTAACCCATCAATTACCCATACTAGGGTTTGGCTACAACCCTAGCTATAGGTTTAGATAGACATAGAAATTGAAGAAGAAGAAGAAATAAAAGCTAAAATTGACATAATAATTAATGGGAAATGAAATTTAAAGTCAAACTAGTACAAAATTGCCTAAAATAGGCGTGTAAAGGTTCCTCATGAGCTCTGCCGCTATAGTGTATTGTATATTTTGACCTAAAAAAGAAAAAGAAGCTATTTATACTACCCAAAAATTTTCGGACAAAAATGCCCCTAGGGGACTCACACGGACCGCACACTTTTGTCGTGCGGACGCGTAGGGCAACTGGGCTATTGAAGGTCCTCTGCTGGAACAAGCACGTGGACCGCATACTTTTGTCATGCGGCCGCGTGGTAACAGTGACGCGGACCGCATACTTTTGACATGCGGCCGCACTGCACAATTACTCTGCTTGCATAGCCTCTGATCCTGTATCCACGCGGGCTGCACTGATATGGCACGTGGCCGCGTAAGCACAGTGACGCGGACCGCATAGTTTTGGACTCGGTCCGCATGGGTTTTGTCTGCAATTGAGGCTTCTCTGATCCTCACCTGCGCGGCCGAACACCAAATCAGTGCGGTCCGAGCAGGTTATGCTTGAATCTTATGAGTCTCTGAACCAGCCTATGCAGCCGCACACCAAAACAGTACGGTCCTCACAGGCTTCCTTGAAGTCCTTCATTTTTTTGTTAGCACTTTGCCGGTTTCACTCTTTTTTGAGCCGCTTTGATGGTATTCATCCTATATTCGCACAAACCTGCAAATTAGCGCACTTGTAAGTAATTCAGAGCCACTTAATCACATTTTATAGACAAACCTAAGGTAAGACGGGGTTCAAAATCATGCAAAATTCCTAGTTATCAGGCGCCTGAACAGAAATTAAAAACTGCTAAAATGTATTCCCTTGTTATACAGGTGGGTGCCTGAACAGAAATAAAAATTGATGAAATGTATTCCCTTGTTATATAGGTAGGCGCCTGAACAGAAATAAAAATTGCTGAAATGTATTCCCTTGTTATCCAGGTGGGCGCCTGATGCATAAAAATGCGAATGCAGAAAAATATTCCCTTGTTATCCAGGTGGGCGCCTGATGCATGAAAATGCGAATGTAGAAAAGTATTCCCTTGTTATACTGGTGGGCGCCTGGTGCATGAAAATGCGAATGCAGAAAAGTATTCTCTTGTTATCCAGGTGGGCGCCTGATGCATGAAAATGCGAATGCAGAAAAGTATTCCCTTGTTATCCAGGTGGGCGCCTGATGCATGAAAATGCGAATGCAGAAAATTTTTCCCTTGTTATATAACTGTTGTATGGATTTTGAAGCTGATACCTCCTTGCTGTTTTTGTATTTTCTTGATTTTTCATCCATGGATTCCTCCAACTATTACTGAACTTTCTTTTTGATATTTTCTAACTTTCCACATTGGTCACATTCACTTTAAAGCGATTAGGGATGATTTGTTCCTGTCTAAATCACAAAAGAAAACTTATTAGATATAAGCTGCTGGCAACTGGCCTCTGCCGCCCTGCCTCTTATTGCTTTCCTCTTTTTACTTTTTTTTCCATTGTGTGGTCTTTCAGTTGACTATCTTCTGCAAGCTCTTTTTGCATTTTCTTGTTTTTCACGTTTTGTCCTCTTTTCTTTTGGCCCTGTTTGCCAAAACTCCTTTATTTCTTTTTTTTTCTTTTCTTTCTTTTCTGACCCAGTGTTAGTTCAGCTCTTATCATCAGGAGCTGGTAGTTAGCTTTCAAAAGACAAACAATGAAATGCAAAAAAAATGAATCTCAAAAGGGTAAGGGTGTTTTTTGGAGAAATTGTAGAACTTATCTGGGTGTGTTGGCTGATTCTATTGACCATGCCATGTATTTAAACTCCAAACCAGTTCGTTCAATCCATTATTCTGACTCCAAATTGCTTCCAACCCAAACCGATCCTATTTTTTTGTTGCCTTTTCTCTTTTCCCATGATAATCCTTACAATCGCCTTATGGTGCCTTGAAAGGTTTTCACCAATAAGACTCTCTCATTTATTCTCGTTTATTCTCACTCATCCTCACAATTGTCCTGCAGTGCCATTAAAGGTTTTCATTAGCAAGACTCTCACATTTTATTTCTCTCAGCCTCACAATCGTCTCACGGTGCCGGTTAAGGTTTTCACCGATGAGATTCTCTCATTTTTTCATTTTCCATTTTTCCTTTTGTCTTTTGTTTTTCTATACCACTAATGTTGTCCAATATTTTGTTCTTCCTTTATTTCATTGCATTTGTTATTCTCTTGAAATTGATTAGAATGTCTTTCTTTGGACTGTAACGTGGCTTTTGGATGGGTTAAGAAAGAAAGGTATAAAGGCTCAAAATTTACGAGGGTTTAAAAATATTTACAACTCTCGGAATTATAAAACATAACTTCTGCCCTAGTTTCAATACGTGGAGAATTTTTGGATTTTTCCTTTATTGTGACTGAACTTCAGTGAGGCTGCCTACGTACCTTTTGGGGATCAAGTCAAACGTAGTTCATTCTACGCCATCAATTTATGTGTTTCTTTTGACTTTTTCCCGATATCTTTGTCTTTTTCTTTTGTTTGCAGTTGCTTTTTTCTTTTTGTTTTTTTTCATTCTTTTTTTTCATTTTTTCTTTATTTGCTATTTTCTTTTTGTGTCATAAACAATTCCGAGAGAGGGGTATGAAAGAATGTATCAAACACGGCTCAAATGGGATGTCAATGGATAAGGTGTTTGGATAGAGAATAAAATGCATTCATTATTTCAATTCCAAAATCACAACAAAATACAATCATACAATTGAAAAAGGAATCATACATAGTAGCTTTTGACCGCATCTGAATTGATAGCAGTCTCTACGCACTTCCCTTCAATGTCTGTCAAATATAATGCCCCATTAGACAACACCCGTGATACCATAAATGGTCCCTGCCAATTTGGCGCAAATTTGCCCTTTGCCTCAGCCCAATGCGGTAAGATACGCCTCAGTACAAGTTTTCCAACTTCAAACTTTCAAGGACGCACCTTTTTATTATATGCTCTGGCCATTCTTTGTTGATACAATTGCCCGTGGCAAACTGCTGCCAACCTCTTCTCGTCAATCAGACTTAATTGTTCCAGCCGGGCTTTTACCCATTCCTCGTCATCTATTCCAGCTTCAGCTATGATTCGCAATAACGGTATCTCTATTTTTACAGGTATGAAAGCCTATGTCCCATACACCAATGAATAGGGTGTGGCGCCGATAGAAGTGCGCACATTGTTGTGCGATAACCTATAAGAGCGAAATGTTATTTCTCGTGCCACTGTCTAGACTCCTCCACCATTTTCCTAAGGATCTTCTTTATATTCTTGTTTGCGGCTTCTACTGCCCCATTTGCCTTTGGCCTGTACGGTGTAGAGTTACGATGTAGGATCTTAAATCTCTGGCAAGCTTCCGCCATGAGGTGACTGTTCAGATTGGCCCCGTTATCTGTGATGATTACCTTGGGAATTCCAAATCGGCATATAATATTTTCATGCACAAAATCTACCACATCTTTCTTCGTCACCACCTTGAATGTCTTTGCCTCAACCCACTTAGTGAAGTAATCAATCGCGACCAAAATGAATCTGTGTCCATTAGAAGCTGCAGGCTCTATCGGTCCGATAACATCCATGCCCCAAGCAACAAATGGCTAGGGTGCAGACGTCGTATGCAATTCATAAGGCGGGGAGTGGATTAAATCTCCATGTAATTGGCATTGGTGGCATTCCCTCACATACCTAATATAGTCCCGTTCCATGGTGAGCTAATAGTATCCGGCTCTCGGAATCTTCTTTGCTAAGATATATCCGTTCATATGGGGTCCGCAAGCTCCAGCGTGCACCTCAGTGATAATCTTATCAGCTTGTTGCGCATCCACACATCTCAACAATCCCAGGTCTGGTGTTCTTTTATATATGATTCCTCCACTAAGGAAAAAGCCATTCGCTAAGCGTCTTACAGCTCTCTTCTAATCCCCGATGGCTTGCTCTGGGTATCTTCCTGCCTTCAGGTATTCCTTGATGTCATGGTACCATGGTTCTCCATCCAACTCTCCTTCCACAACAAAACAGTATGCATTCTGATCATATACCTGGATCTGAAATGGATTTATATAGGCTTTGTCCGGATGATGTAACATAGAGGATAGTGTGGCCAGAGCATCTGCAACTTCGTTGTGCATTCTTGGGATATTTTTGAACTCTATGGATTGGAATCTTTGGGATAACTCATGTAGTAAATGCCGATAAGGTATCAATTTCAAATCCATTGTTTCCCATACTCATCATCCACTGGATTCTCTGCCAGGTGATCTGCAACTGCCTGCGCCTTCATCGCCGTACGAGTCACGTAAATGATGTCAAATTCTGTGAGCAAAATCTGCCATTTAGCAAGTCTTCCAGTAGGCATAGGCTTCGGGAATATATACTTCTGAGGATCCAACCGTGATATCAAGTACGTGGTGTACGCTGACAGATAGTGCTTCAGTTTCTGAGCCACCCAGGTCAATGCACAACATGTTCTCTCTAACTGAGTATATTTTACCTTGTAAGATGTGAATTTCTTACTAAGGTAATATATAACCTGCTTTTTCTTGCCCGTCTCATCGTGCTGTCCCAGCACACAACCAAAATAATTGTCAAGCACTGTTAGATATAAGATCAAAGGTCTTCCCGGCTCCGGAGGAACTAGCACTAGAGGATTTGCCAAATATTCCTTGATTTTGTCGAAGGCTTCCTGACATTCATCGGTCCATTTCACTGCTGCATCTTTCTTTAACAACTTCAAGATCGGCTCACATGTTGATGTCAACTAAGCGATGAACCGGCTAATATAATTCAATCTTCCTAGTAAACTCAGTACTTCCTTCTTGTTCTTCGGCGGAGGTAAACTCTGGATAGCTTTAATCTTTGACGGATCTAGTTTAATACCTCGCCGACTTACTATGAATCCCAATAGCTTCCCTGAGGGTACTACAAAAGCGCATTTATCTGGAGTAAGTTTAAGATTGTACCTTCGGAGCCTTTGAAAACCTTCCTCAGATCCCTCTCGTGATCATGTTGCCTCTTGGACTTTATGATGGTGTCATCCACATACACCTCAATTTCTCGATGCATCATGTCATGGAACATTGTGGTCATTGCCCTCATATAAGTAGCTCCAACATTTTTTAACCCAAACGGCGTCACTCTATAGCAACATGTTCCCCAAGGCGTAATGAAAATAGTTTTCTCCTCATCTTCTTCGTCCATTAGGATCTGGTGATAACCTGCATAGCAATCTACAAAAGAACCAATTTCATGCTTGGCGCAATTGTCGATTAGTATGTGGATGTTTGGCAATGGGAAATCATCCTTTGGACTGGCTTTGTTGAGGTCTCTGTAATCCACACACACCCTGGTTTTTCCATCTTTCTTTGGGACTGGCACAATATTTGCTAACCAGGTGGGGTACTTAGTGACCTTTGCCTCAAACTGCTTATTCAACTCTTCTTTTATCTTCACGCTGATGTTCGTTTTAAACTTTCTCAACTTTTGCTTCACTGGCCAGCATTCAGGATAAGTAGGCAACTTGTGTACCACCAAATTATTGCTAAGTCCGGGCATATAATCATAGGACCAAGCAAAGATGTCCTTGAATTCATGCAGCAACTTTATTAACTCTTCCCTGAGGGAGGCTTGATTTTTGTCTCCCGGACATTATCCTCACTCCCCAAATTGATAGATTCTGTCTCACTCAAGTTCGGTTTGGATTTTTCCTCATATTGATTCAAGTATTTACTAATTTCCTCCAGTATTTCCTCATCCTCATATTCTATCTCACTATCATTCTCAATTTCTTGTATAATAATTCGATTGTCATAACTAGGCCGAGAATCCTTCATGCATGACATATCATTAGAATCAGCACATATTGAATTGTACAAAAGGAAGAAAAATAAAAATAAAAATAAGGCAAAAATGAAGAAATAAGAAACTGCCTTTCATTGATATTTCAAAAGATGAACAAAGATTGGGTACATTTTGATTTCAATGGGGTGGGGACTACAAAAATAAAATTGCTTTTGGGGAAATGATGATATATTTCGAAAGCTAACTACCAAGACTCCTTCCTGGTTGGGAAAGGAGTGGCTTCCCAGTTGTTGAGCGCAACACTAGCCCCCACGAACTGAACATCTATCTTGATGGTACCCTCGCCCATCTCTACCATGTTCACGTCCCCAAATAACATTTCAAACCTTATCAGGAGTTCCTCGTCAGGTCAAGTGTCAGCATACCTCGACGCAGCAGATGTCAGATGTCATTTTGTACCAGGCTTAGCAAAGGTGTCAGACAGTTTTGGACAGGTTTTGGAAGGGTCCAATTTTTCTTTTTGGTTCTTTTGGCTTTCTGGATGTTGGCGTGGGTAGGTTTGAATCCCAAGCCGAAGGTGTCATTGTTTACCGGTAGATGGACTGGTTGAGTTATTCCTTGCAAGGCTATTCCTAGCCCTTTTCCCGGTGTAAATCCATTCTTGATCATCTCTCTGGCTACCATCACAGCGGCAGGTGCCACTATAGGGATTGGCAATTTCTCCCCTTCTACTATCTTGTTCACTGTTACATTGTCTGTCACCTGGTACACCAAGGACCCTTGTCCCCATCCGCCTCCTCGAAGGGCATTATGGCATTGCAAGTGTCTCCCTCTCCGTGCACGGTAATTTCTTGCTGCTCCCATTCGAACTTAACCATTTGGTGCAAGGATGATGGTACGGCCCTAGCCGCATGGATCCATGGTCGACCCAGCAATAGATTATAGGACACAGTGATGTCTAACACCTGAAATTCCATCGTAAAGTCTACTGGCCCAATGGTGACCTCCAAAATGATATCTCCCAAAGTAGTTTTGCTTCCTCCGTCAAACCCTCGCACATTCACACTATTCCGTCGGATTCTGTCGGGATTAATATTCAGCTTTCCAAGAGTCGAAAGTGGACTAATGTTTGCACTCGACCCGTTGTCTATCAACACCCGAGTGACCACTGATTCCTCACTTTTCACAGTAAGATAGAGTGCCTTGTTATGTTCAGTCCCTTCAATAGGCAATTCATTGTCCGAGAATGTTATCTTGTTCGACTCAAAAATCTTGTTGGTAATCTTCTCAAGATGACAGACCGAGATCTTTTCGGGGATATGTGCCTCATTCAATATCTTCAACAATGCCTTTCTATGTTCCTCCGAGTGAATTAACAATGAGAGCAAAGAGATTTGTGCAGGTGTCTTTCTCAGTTGTTCTACTATCGAGTAGTCTTGAGATTTTATCTTCTTCAGAAATTCTTCTGCTTCTTCTTCAGAGACCGGCTTCTTCATATGACTCTCCTTCACCACCTTTATTTTTCTTAACTCTTTCGGGGAAAAACACCGCCCGGAACGAGTTAGACCATGTGTCTCGTTGATCTCTCCAGTCACTTATTTTCCTTTGTACACTACTGCCACCTTGTTGTAGTTCCAAGGTACAACTTTACTATCAACCACCGGCATTTGCACCACTGGCTTTATAATTACTGGTTCCATGCATGCAAATTTCACTGTCAACAACAGTTTCACCCCTGGCACTGCAACTTTCAAAGTCTCATCCACTGGTTGCTTTTTCGCTGGTATTTCAACTGTGGCTTTCTCTTTCCCAATTTCTTTTATTGCTTTGTTGTTGGCATTTATCATCATGACCGATTAGGACGGCTTCCTGCTGCTCTCCTCTTGTGCTAACTCTATCATGTGTGTCTCATGATGAGTCGACAGTGGATTCTGAGTAATGGTTGGAGTCTCCGGAGCCTGCACCTCAATCCTCCAACTATCAATGAGCTCCTGTATAGCAGTCTTCAAGTGCCAACATTTTTCAGTATCATGCCCTGGTGCCCCGGAGCAATACTCACACATGACTGACTAATCAATGTTTCTGGGAGGTGTGTTCAGCAGTTTTGGTTCAATTGAATTCACCATCCCTAATTCCTTCAGTCGATGATAGAGGCTAGTGTAGGATTCCCCCAATGGGGTGAATGTTTTCTTCATTTGGGCTCTGTTCCTTATCTCTAGATCAGGTCTAAAGTTGGGTTTGTTTGGGTTCTTGTAAGCTCTAGAAGAGGGCTAGGTGTTCTGTGTATGATAAACATTTTGCGAGACCTGGGCTTGCCATACATGAGGGGGTGGTGGATAAGTTTGGGCTTGTGGAATAGGGTAGTGTGGGGGTAGTGGGTGGATAATATGGTGGAGGTGGGTTGTAGGGTGCCGGCGGGTACGGTTGGTATGGGCGAGGTTGGTGATGGTACATGCTTTGGCTACGAGTCCAGGGTTTACTCTCCACAACCGACACCTCTTCTTTCTTCTTTTTCCCAATGGATCCTCCATTCCCTGTCTGTATGGCCTAATTTGTGGCCTTGATCGCAGAAAAGCTCATGATCTTGCTGGTTTTCAATCCTTCTTCTACAAAACTCCCCATCTTTACGACTTCATTAAAATTTTTACCAATAGCTGACACCAGATGGCCATAGTAAGTAGGCTCCAAGGCCTGCAAAAAACAGTCTACCATTTCAGTTTCTTTCATCGGCGGATCCACCCTCGCCGCTTGTTCTCTCCATCTAAAGTCGTATTCTCGAAAGCTTTCACCAGGTTTCTTTTCCATCTTAGTAAGCGACAACCTATCCGGTATTATCTCCAAGTTGTACTGGAAGTGGTTGGCAAATGACTGTGCTAGATCATCCCAGATGAACCATCTAGTATGATCTTGACGTGTGCACCACTCCAGTACAGATCCGCTCAGACATTGGCTAAAGTACACCATCAGAAGTTTAACTCTCCCCCCTGCGCCACACATATTGCTGTAGTATCCTCTAAGATGGGCTACAGGATCTCCGTGTCCATCGTACATGTCAAACTTAGGCAACTTGAACTCGACCGGGTGCTACACTTCTGGGAACAGACATAGGTCTTTGTACACTACACTCACTTGTCCCCCTAGCCCTTGTATGTTACGGAAGGACTGTTCCAAAATCCTCATCTTTCTGGCCATCTCCTCCTGTTCTAAGTTCTTGACGGGTTTTTCTTTGGTTGCCTCCATCAACGGGGTATAAGATTCATGCTGCCTAAATGTTGGTTCAGGCGGATAGTAGTGGGCATCTTGTACATGGAACACTGGCTCACTTGATGACTTATGCAGAGCAGCGGATGGAGGTGCTACATACACCGGGGCAACTTGTGGTGGCTGGGGTGGAATCTGTTTGGACAGTGGTGGTGGTACCTAAGAGGTGGAGGCATAGTAGTGGTGGTAATCTGGATATGTGGAGGATGAGTTCATGGTGGATGGCTCGGGGTTAGGATTGACATGAGGGACATATGCTGGGTTAGCGGGATATGTAGGTAAGGGGTGACCCCTGGACCAAGCTTGGTACATCTCAGACATCTGCTGTTTGAGCTTGTACATTTCTTCTTTCATTCCTGCCACATCCACGACTTCCTCCTCTTGGACAGGGTCCATGACAGTTGGTTCAATTTCTTGAGATACGGCCTTTATCATTGTCTTATATCGTGTGTTGTAGTGATGATTAGCCAGAGTACCAGTTGCCAGCTGAAATCTAATTCTCATAAACAACACTCGTTAATAGTTAGCACATGAAAGGATAAGATGCAACGATTGGAATAATCACAACTTTTTGCCTTTGATCGTCATGCATCATCCCAACATTTATTCCATTTTGAACCGACCTCATCATTCTTTTTTTTTCTTTTTCTTCTTTTTTTTCTTTCTTTCTTGTTTTTCTTCTTTTCTTTTCCTTTCTTTCTTTTCTCTTTTTTTTTTCTTTTCTTTTTCCTCTTCTCTCTTTTTTTTCTATTTCCTTCTTCTTTTCTTTATTGATTAACGTTCCTATTTATTTGCCTATCGTACAAGAATTGATATAAAGCAAAAAGTATTAGCAACAACTCTTGATTTCTCATTGATATTTCAAAAACATCAGTTTACAAAATGGTTTTGTGCTACTAATGCAAAGAAATATGAATACATAATGCATGCCCTATGAATACATTAATGCTCCTAATGACCGCGAGACGTCATTCGGTCTTGCCGCGGGCCTATATGCTAATCCACTTTGGAGCCTATCTAGGTCGGACATGACTTGCTGCACAAAGAATTTCACAGCTGACACAAATGTTGCTCGGGACATGTCTTCACACAGCTGGCTCTTTCGGGTGATATACTGAGCAATATGAACAATTCTCTCTCGAATAACCCCTTTCTCTTGAAGCAATCGGCTAATCTTTCTGGCGCGAGCATCTAAGGTTTGTTGGTTCTCCTTTTGCATTTGTTGTAGCTCAAACTCTAACCGAGCCATAGTCGTGTAACAATGCTCTCTTTGTTCTTCAAATTCTTTGATGATCTTGTTACTTTTGACAGTGGCTGTGACAATTTTCTTTCTCAGACGAGCTACCTCAAACTCATGTTTGTCCTGTAGTTGCTGAACCAACTTGACTCTTTCCTCGGCATCTTTGGCCAATTGCTTTCGATCCCTGACTAGCTCTTTTTCTACTTTGTCTAAATTGAAGCTGTAGTCATTCACTTTGCGCTGAAGATTTTCAATCAATTTCTCGTCTCGGGCTAAGCGAACAGGGGTCTCGGATGCAATTTTCATTTTAGCAACCTGATCCTTCAGAATTTCATTCTCCTTTTTCAGCTGCTTAGATACTGCCTGTAAACCGCTCTCAAACTATAGATCTCTCAACTGTTTCTCTAGCAAGTTGATCTTGGCCTTACACTCGCTTTCTTTGGCCGCCCAATTTCTATTTTCCTTAGAATGCTCCGTCAAATCTTGAAAGTGAGGTCTTTTCGATGGTCTATCATGCTCAATACCCTATCGATACCATGCGGAATACCCTGACGATACTTCTTCCCGAGCTCTGTTCTCCACACAAGTCTCTAATTTCAAATTCTGACACTCATTCCAAATCTGTCGGACCTTTGCTTCCGGGAATTGCCCATCCGGAATAATCTCTATTACTTGCAACTGAGGTCCCCATCCTTTAGTATAACTTGACATTTTCCAAGCTATCGCAGGACCTTGTACGGGGCATAAGTCTGGATACTTTTTAAACCCATGATCAAAAAGTGCGACCCTTCCGTCGGCATGTAAATCACCTCATCGAGGGGCAACCATCCGTATGCCCAATCGATTTGGCTATCCGTCAACGATCGTAGATATGAAATTCAATCCTTAACTCCCTCCGGAAACTTAACTTCTTTTGTTCTCGTGTAGAATTCTTTGAGGCACGTTATTTCAGTCGGCGATAGCTTGAGAACGAAGAATGATGGCATATATGTTCTATCAACCAGATTTGCAAAATCAAGTTACATCCCTCAAAGAAGTTGCACCCTGCTTTACATGTAGTCAGGGTACGGTAGATGTCTGCTAAAATCATTGGAGCCAAAGCACAATTACCTTGTACAACCAAAGTGATGGCTACCCCGGCAATGTTTATATCAATGTGCCCGTCCTTTCTCAGAAATCTGATGATCCCGAGAAACGCCACTAAGAAAGCAAACCGTCGATGCTCCTCCTATTTTGCTCGGTTGGACTTGCTACAAAGCTTGTTCATGGAGTCATTGAAACCCCCGACATGTACATATCTGCTATAAATGAAATTTAGGGAGCAAAACCCATTGGCTAAATCCTCATTGTGGACGTTTCGAGCAATTTTCAAAGAGTCCAGCAAGCGGTGCACCGTTACTGCTCTTGGGGCCACCAGGTATTTCTCTTTTAAGGGGACCTCATTCTTCCCTATGTAGAAAGCAATTTCCTCAAGAGTGGGAGTGAGTTCAAAGTCTGAAAGATATAGTATGTTGTGCGCAGGATCCCAATATGTGACAAGTGCTCGGATTATGTCTCCTCGGGGAATTATGTCCATTAAGCCCGTGAGATCCTTCAAGTGGCATTTGACCCAATTTTTCCCTTCTAGTCCCATGTCGTTCCACCATAGTTTTAGCTTCAAAGGGATTCTATTCATTAGAGCGAAAGGTTCATTCTGTATCGTGCTCATCCTGCACATTTATTAGGGCGATATTATTTAGAAAAGAGAAAAAAATATTTTTCAAGGCAAGTTTTCATTTTTATTTTGAAAAGGGACAAGCATGACTCTCGAAGTGGCCATTTTTGCCAAAACAGCCTTCCGGCGTCCTTTCGGGACATTCGGCCGTTTCAAAAAATAGCGATCACTCCGGTTATTCGAAACAAAAATATTTTTGGTCTTTTTCTAAAAGGGTGGTTGGACCCGTTCAAGGGTTGCCTACGTATCCCACCTAATGGCGTGAATCAAACTTGCATAGTTCGGTCAGATTAGTTGACCTATTATTCCAACAACAAAGCCATTTTTTTTCAAATTTTCAAATTTTCTGACTGCACTTTTATCACTAGTTCTTATTGCTCTCTTTTTTATTGAACACTCTTTTTCTACTCTCGGGAATTTTGCCGGTCCGCATAACGATCAAGGACAATAAAAATTCAACACATAATATGCTTGGTCTTTAATTACCGGGTCACCTGCCCTAGACGGACCCAACCCCTATGTTGAGTATCCTAAGTCAGATATGATGCAAATAATTGCCCTAGACCTATGTTCAACATCTCATAGTTTCATAGAGTGCTAGACCGTGTACCCGAGCGGACAACTCGAATCGAGGAGGGGGCTACGTACCGGTGACTCCGGAGTCAATCGGCTTTGTAACTTATCCGGCCTATGTTTCTTAGTTCAGGTGTGACTTAACAGAAAGGGGAGTCTTAACCAGTAAGCACATCCCCGGAGGTGAAAAAGAGAAGGGTTTTCGGCACAATTTATATATAATCATATAATATCAAAGTGGTAAAACACGCAGCATGTTGTTTAAAGCATATATCAAAGTCAAGTAAAATCGAGGACGGCGATTCTAAGGAGCTCGAGTTCTTAAACCTTGAAACCGAAGTTCTGGGTTGGTATCCCCAGCAGAGTCGCCAGAGCTGTCACACCTCCCTTTGTACTACCACATCGGCTTTGTACCGATCCATTTGGAAAAGATACGTAGGGTATACCTCAGTGTTCAAATACCCGAGAAGGATATAACAACAAAGAGGAAGGAGTTTTTCCACATAAAGGACAATCGGCTCGATATTTTTATTTAGTTTTCAGAGTCGCCACTTGGGAAGATAATGGTGTCCCAAGTCACCAATTAATCCCGAATCCGAGGAAATTTACTCTGTTATTACAGTCCGCGAAACAGAAACCTGTATAAGGAACTCTGTTAACCCGGGAAAAGGTGTTAGGCACTCCGGATTCCGTGGTTTTAGCACGGTCGCTCAACCGTCATTCTCAATCTTATTTGACTTGTTATAAATTTTAAGCAATACGTATGTGTTTTTGCTTTTTACATTTTTTAAGAATTACGACATTGCAAAAACGTACTTTGAGTCACACCGTAACCAGTACGCCTGTGACCTTTAGTACATTTCGACTTCATCGATATTTGGGATTTGAGTCGCACCAAGTGCACACTCGTATTTAAGGAAAGTATATTAAATCGTGCCTAATAATGTCTAGCGGCTTTTAAATCTTTTGGGAGAAGTTATGGAATTCACTATTAGCTTTCCCGAATCTATTTACATCTCACTTTATCACTAAAGGGGACCCTACTATTTGGTGTTCACGTGAGGCTCATCCCGGTTAAATTTTATAGTCCAATCCTATTGTTTCACTATATTTTTCTATTCTGGTTTTTTCCTTAGTTGTTTATAATCCACTACAATTTCAGAAATGGACCCAGGCCATTGTCATTTCCATTATTAGGCCTCGGCCTCTACACCCGTACTTAATAGGTCGCTAGATTTGTCCGGGACTTAGCGATCCAGACTGTCTTCAGGCTTTCGTTCAACAACCCACTCAGCTTCATACTATAGTTCAAGATCACAACTAATTGATGTATATGAGAATCAACTACTTTTACTCCTTTTTGTTTTCTGATAACTGATTTACATCAATGTGAAATTACTTAACTAAACAATTAAGAAAGACGATTTAACTATGTAAAGCACTACTTAACTAGACAGTTCAATTACTTACTATGATGTCCTGATTGTCTAACGTTAGGTGAGTTTTTAACATATGCACAGTTGTATCACCAGTTTTGCAACTAATTAAGCTTATCAGATGTCACAAACCCATTCTCAACTTAGTTATTGCTTTATCTACTGTTTTCTTTTTTAAAACTCGTTCACCTCTAGATGCTGATCTATGGATCTGATTAATTATGTGAGCATGATTTATATTACTACTATGAGAGAGCTATTAACGATTTAGACTATGGTTAATTAACTTGTTTTAAGAGTTTTACTTACTTTAACTAGGTGATATACTATCTACGACTACACTATTGCTATCATACTAGCTATTACATTGTTTATGTTTGACTCTTTACTTATACATACAATACTATACTAACAAATTACAGATCTAAACTAACGTTAGCCTGCTAATTAAAAAATAAAAACAAAATACAGAAGAAAAACAACAATGGATTTTAAGCTCGAACTTCATTTCATCAAACACTTCAGTATTACAATGCTTCAAACAGAGTATGTACCTGATTCAGCAAAGTAGATTCGATGAGTTCTAAGGGAAATAGAAGTAAGCACGGCAATCAGACTCAACAAGAAGGTGCAATAGTGTAAAATCAAATTCCAAAAGAGCAAACACCACATCAAACAGCAGATATGAAACCCAGCAGCAAAACGAGCAGAAATTCCCACAAATACACAACTTCAACAGTAATTCCCACTCAAAATTGCAGAAAACTATTTGCTATTGTTAATGTATTTCACTCTGAATTTTTCTATGTGAAAAACCAGCCCATAATCAGTCTTTTTGGAGGGTATTTATAGGGAGAAGATAGGTAAATTTCAGGGGGGTAAGAGTAAGGATTAATCCCTTTTCCCTCCCCTTTTAATTTACTAAATCTACACTTTGCACCCCAATTCAGTTACAAGATTCCTTCCAGCATGTGCTGGAAGGTTCTTTTTTATTCTATTTTTAAGCTATTACTAAAGTATCCCTACTTGTTATTGATTTTTACTGATTTCCCTTTTTAGTAAGACCATTATACCCTTAAAGTTCTGCAAAAATTGCAGAAATTAGGAGCACAAATGTCTCCTATATCCCTATATACTCTATTTAATCTACCATTTTACCATTTTAAGTTTCCTATATGCCCTTAAGGACATAGCTGAATTACCCGACCTACCTAGGTCAGGTTTTCAGATTTTTTGCTCTTATTTAATTAAGGGCCAGTCCTTGTATTAGTATTTAAGGACTGACCACTTTTTACTTAAAGACTTCTTTCAATTTTAACCACTTTGTTTCATTTTCTTATTAATTAAGAACTTTATTTCAATTTTAAGCTAACTGCAGGACTAGCCTGCTTTATTGTTCTATTTAAACTAATTAAAACTTAGCCAATCCCAAAGCTGGGCTTGGCTTTGTCATTTCAAGGCTCACTATTGAATACTGGATGGGCTAAGGTCTTTGCAGGCCTAGCCACCTGTTATCATAGCTTAATTAGGGGCTTGGTAAGTCTGAATTTTCAGACTTAACCCCATTATTACACAACTAGCCTACCTAACTGTTTGGCCAGCGTGAAAGACCTAACAGAGCTGGTCAAGTACAAAATTGACCACTCTTGGTTACTTATTAAACTTATAGCCTATTTTTTGATTTTCATTTTTAGCCCTATCCTACTACATGTTTTCAGAAATAACTACTTATGAATCTTAGTTCTACTGCAGCTATAACCAAATCCCCTAAGCCTGATGGGCATTAACAATGCTCATACTAACACAAAATCATTACAAACTTAGCCATTCCAACAAACAATTGCACACATAGCCAAGTGAAACCAAACTTGTTCATCAACTAATTAAATTTCAGAGAAAAAGTTGGATAATATTGAATCTCAATCAATTTAGACTTACAGATTTAGTTTTAATAGCGAAGTGTCAATTAAACTTCAATCAGGCTTAGTTACAATTATTTTTATGTTGATTGAATCATTGAAAAACCCAAAACACACTTAAAATTCATTGATATAAACACATAAGGACCAAATCCAACAAAGCATTAAAGGGAATTGAGACATGATCTACCCAGACAAAAGAACAAACAAACTAACATGACATAGCTCTAACAGAGTAAACAAAAATGATAATAATCAGAACCACTAAATCTAAACTTTCCAAATACTAACCCTAATCTAACACATGCGGATGATAGATAAGATGAGGAAGAATAGGAAAGGCATGAAGAATAAATGAAGAAAAATCCCTAGATCTATCATACGAAATGATAGGAATGAGAATCAGAATCACTGAACTAGATTTCCAAAGATCGAATCTAAACTAAACATGCAAGTTAACAGATAAGAGTAACATAAGAGATTATTGAAAGCAACATCAAAGAAGAATCCCTACTCTAAACACAAGATGAAGAAGAAAGAGAATTTATCATGCAGTTCAACAGATGAGAACAGGAGAAACAGAAAAAGATTAAAACAGACTAAAGAAGAAGTCCTATTTCATGTGAAAGACAATCAAAACACACATACAGAGAACACTAACAAAACAAGACAAGAAGAAATAATGAGAGAAAAACAGGCAAAAAGGTCGGGGAACTTAGCTTAGTAGGGCCGGTCCCCTAAGCTTCCCATTTTCCTTCTTTTTCTTTCAATCTTTTCTTTTTCCAGATTTCTTTTCACTTTTCTTTCTTTCTTTATTTTTCTTTTTTTTTGGTTTTTCTTGTTAGACTTCAAGACGAATTCTTCTAGGGTTTTTGGTTAGCAAAGGGTGTTCAGAGGAGGGAAAAGGTGGGATTTTGGTTAAATGTTTGTTTGAGTCGCCGGAGTTAGGGTTCCGGCGACTTGTTCTCGATGATTCAAGACGATGGGGTAATATTCGAGGGATGACACTAGTGGGAGGTGATAGATCAGGGTGAGGGGCTTCTATGGTGTTAGTTTGGGATAGGTTCTCATAGTTTGAGGTCACTAGAGACGAACTCCGATGACCGGAGTTTCAAGAACAGGGGGGTTTTAGGGTTTGTTTTAGGTTTTGGGGTGTGGTTTATGTAGAAGAAGAATGAAATAAGAGAGGAAGGTAAAGGGAGTGGCCGGAGACCACCATGAGAGGCGGTGGCCTCCATGGCCGGCAAGGGTGAAGGTGATGAAGAAGGGGAGGGATTGAGGCGGCTTGGGTTAGAGAGTTGTATGTAATGCCTGTCTCTAATGAGACATAAACCCTTTTATACTCGGACCAACTAAGGTGGTCTTGGCCGTTAGATCAATGACGATCAACGGTCAAGATTTGTCACCACTAAACGACATCGCATTGCCTTAAAATGAGCCCAGGTTTCCTCTGTTGGATCAACTGGCTTGGACGGTTGAGATTGAATCTCACATATTAATAACCGCCTAAATTCAGCTAATATTCTCAGTCGTTAGATTAGTGAGAATGAACGACTGAGATTACTTCAAATTGGACAACTGGATCGGATCTCTTGGGCTAAAACATTGGGCCAACAATTCAGATTGTATTTGGCCCAATTCTTATTGTACTTGTATTTATTTTTTGTATTTTAATTATTTTAAGCCAATTCTTTTTGTACTTTTGTATTTTATTTATTCTACTATTTAAAATACTTACTCTTCCTAGCTTCCCTAATTTTCTAACATTTTTTGGTAATTTCCTGCTATTTTTTCTATATTTTCTGCTATTAAAGCTATTTTTTTTTATTTTCTTTTCTTTTAAAACTAATTAATTAAAAATGCAAGTATTTCTCCTATTTTTAAATTCTCTAATTATTCAAACACTCACAATGTATCTAATTTCAAACAAATCATGCAATTACACTCAATAATATTATTTATTTTAATTTTGGAATTTATTTGCTTAGTGCAAAAATCACGTGCTCACAGCTGCCCCTCTTTGCTCGGGAACACGAAGAGTTTCAATGCAAAGACAAGTGAGCAGTAATGAGAGATTTTTGCACATTGGCATATTCCGTGAAAGCATTTTTGAAAACCTTTTGACCGCACCCTGCTTCGGAGGTTGCCTACATATCCTGGGCTAAACAGGAATCACGTCAGTGTAGTTCGGGAAGGTCTGGCAGTTAAAAATTTCCAGACTTACTGTTGCATTGACACTGTTGAGACTCTGTTGACCTACTCCTTATTACACCGAGGAATGAAAAATGTAAAATGAAGAAGCTATTCTAAGCTATAATTCTACGAATTACAATTGTTCATATCTAACTCCTTGTCTCTTTACTCTTCTTTGTTTCTTTTTCCTTGATTTTTTGTGATGCTGACTTTCTTTTTTGTTGATTTTCTTTTCCTTGCTTCCCCCTCTTTTAATTTTGATTTTCGATGGTACTTTTTGCCTTCAAACTCAATACCTGCTCAAAATGAAACAAAAACAACAAACTTTTCTTCTGCCCCAGTATGGGATTTTCATGTTACGGTGTTACTCATGTTAGCTAACACAACCTAAATTTGCAGAAATTAAAAATTGCTGAAATGTATTCCCTTGTTATACAGGTGGGCGCCTAAACAGAAATTAAAAACTTCTAAAATGTATTCCCTTGTTATACATGTGGGCGCTGATCGTGGCAAACTCAACCCGAAGGTATGAGTGGGCACTAATACTCTTATCCGTATAGTCGTACGGGGTCAATTTCCTCAGGGAGTTAGATTTTTGGAGTGAATAATTGTATTGCACTAGGATTGAGTTTTGGCTTCTAGTTTATCTTCTAACATTTTTGGTATTTTCAAAGTATCAACTATTTTGTTTACTACTATTGAGCTGTCTAAATTAAGCTAAAGACTATTTCTAAGTATGATTTTTCTAATGGGATAAAGGGGACTAGGGAAGTAGCTTATGCCTAGGTCGAATAATCAACGGGTATGGAAATTCAATGCGAAGATGATACATGGGATATTAGGATAGCCGTTGCTCTATACTTTCATTCTCATACCTCTCGGTAGAGAGAACAATTTTGCCCAATTGACTCTCTCGAGACCAATTGGGTAGGCTAATTTGCCCAAGCAACTTTAGGCTCAAGTTGGGTAATTACTCTCTCGAGGTTTATACCCGTTACTTGGGACTACCATTCTCATAGGTCCATCCCAAGTTCTTGTTGGGATTGAATGAGAGGTTTTAGACCCTCTTTCTCAAGTAGAGACCAAACCCAAAAATGTAGATTTCATGTTTGCAACCACAAAATCCCAATTAATACATTCATTCAACCCAAAACCAATTACCCACAATAATCCTTGCATTTAATATTCTAACCCATCAATTACCCATACTAGGGTTGGGCTACAACCCTAGCTATGGGTTTAGCTAGACATAGAAATTGAAGAAGAAGAAGAAGAAATTAAAGCTAAAATTGACATAATAATTAATGGGAAATGAAATTTAAAGTCAAACTAGTACAAAATTGCCTAAAATGGGCGTGTAAAGGTTCCTCACGAGCTCTGCCGCTACAGTGTATAGTATATTCTGACCTAAAAAAGAAAAAGAAGCTATTTATACTACCCGTTCCGGACAAAAATGCCCATGCGGGACTCACGCGGACCGCACACTTTTGTTGTGCGGCCGCGTAGGGCAATTGAGCTGTTGAAGGTCCTCTGCTGGAAAAAGCACGCGGACCGCACACTTTTGTCATGCGGCCGCGTGGGAACAGTGATGCGGACCGCATACTTTTGACATGCGGCCGCACTGCACAATTACTCTGCTTGCATAGCCTCTGATCCTCTATCCGCGCGGGCCGCACTGATGTGGCACGCAGCCGCGTGAGCACAGTGACGTGGACCGCATAGTTTTGGACGTGGTCTGCGTGGGTCTTGTCTGCAATTGAGGCTTCTCTGATCCTCACCTGCGTGGCCGCACACCAAATCAGTGCGGTCCGCACAGGTTATGCTTGAATCTTCTGAGTCTCTGAACCAGCCTGTGTGGCCGCACACCAAAACAGTGCGGTCCGCACAGGCTTCCTTGAAGTCCTTCATCTTTTTGTTGGCACTTTGCCCGTTTCACTCCTTTTTGAGCCGCGTTGATGGTATTCATCCTATATTCGCTCAAACCTGCAAATTAGCGCACTTGTAAGTAATTCAGAGCCACTTAATCACATTTTATGCACAAAGCTAAGGTAAGACGGGGTTCAAAATCATGCAAAATTCCTAGTTATCAACTCCCCCAAACGTAAACCTTTGCTTGTCCTCAAGAAAATCAAAACTAAGACCTAACCTTCAGAGAAAAGACACCAATTCACCCCTACTTGTCCGGGGGTAACCTCACAAACATCAATTGGGACTAACAATTGCCCCTAATGCACATGTATCATTGACATCGTTTTTGAAAACTTTTAAGCATTTTGGTTCAAGTGTGACACAAGAGCTTCGAGGGTTGACTCGATCCATCAAGGAGCCTTTCTCAAGCACTTTGGTTATTATGGACCCCAAACTCACACACCCTCGGCTCTCCCCAAGTGCATCTCACCTTTTAGGGTATTTGCACTCAATATCAATGTGGAGCATTTCGCACTCACGCTCTCAAAGAAGAGACCCTAAGCCCGACACTAGGTACCATAGGCTTGCCCTTTATGTAAGTATCCACTAATGTAGACTCTTCTCGACTTGAGATCATATAGGACTTTTTGGGAGTCATTATGAAAGCATTTTGGGTAGGGTAAGACTTTGGTTCTTAGTGGTTCAACCTTCCATAAAGCGTTTCTTTTGATTCATTCATAGAACACCTTTTTGACTCTTTTTGGCATTTCCTCTTTTAAGGGGTGAAAGAGAGGCACCATGGCACTCTTCCATTTTGCAATTGCCATTTCTTCTTTGATCAATTCATTCTCATTTTTCCTTCTTCATTTTTTTTCACTTATCAACTCTTTTGGTCTCCCATTTTGGGTCTTTTTCAACTTCTCACTTGTTATTCTCTTTGTTTCCTTTTTCTTCATGCCTTTTCCTTTTCTTATTGCATTTGTGCCTTTTTTCTAATTTGGTGCCTTCCTTGTTTGTATCTTGTCTTTCCTCCCCCAAACTTATGTTTTTGCAATCACTTTAAGGGAAGGTCTTTGGGTGCCAAGGGAAGGTCTAAATTGGGTATAGGCTTGCACTTTTGTTTATGAAGAAATAAGGTTTTAGACTCAAAATGGGTGACTAGAGATTCATTTATTGGTAGGTTGGAAAGAATGATTCATGATATGTTCATGTGGATCAAAGGTGGCCTACACTCACTTCTCAAGTCAATCTTCACCTAGGATTTTGCCTCAACAAAATTCCGGGCAAGTTCTAGACCATCGGTACGGTGCTTGGGCTAAAAATTCTACTTTCTCACCACACTTATACTCAGAGATCACCAAGAAATGGAGTCGAAGGCCCACAACAACCTCGGAATAGATTCGAGCACACTTTGGTCCATATGACCAATTGATGGTTGTTCGATCAACACAAGACTCTCAAGGCCACAACTTTTACCAATCTAGACATAACTTGATGTCTTTGACCATAAGATCGTAGACAAATGTGCTAGGCTCAAGTGAAGTTCGCCCGAGGTATCCTTATCCAACAAAAAAGTTTGAAAAAAACAAGAATAAAAAGGAAAAAACTGACTCAACCCTTAAGAAAGTTGTCACGCTATCTATCATAGGGAAGAGCCACCCGGTTCACACTATACTTTACCCTTGGAAAGAACCGTGACATTAAGAAAACCAAGGGTTTATTGAAAGCTTTAAAACAAAAACTAATGATGCTATGAGAACAACCAAAAGATGAAAAAGAACAAATGAACTATGAACAAAGATGGATCCATATATACAATCAAAAGAGTGTTCAAAAATGAAACTAAAGTAGATCAAAGTGTTAAAATATATACAAATACTACGTCTACGAATGTGCTAAAAGTAGTCAAATATATACAAACCAAAAATCAAAAAGTAGGGCACACCCCCACGAATAAAAGCTAGCATTGTCCCCAATGCTAACTATCAAATAAAGAACAAAGATAAAGGATATAGATGGCCCCTCAAGCCTGATCAACAGGGTGGTTCTGACTGGTTCCCTCATCCGCTGTGGTGGTGGGGGAACTCAGACTAGTCCCCAACCTGCTGTGGTGCTGCTGGGACAGGTGCCTGCTCTGGAGGAGGCTCATCTGCTGCTATGGGTCCTGCTGTGGGTGCACTAGGAGATCCCTCAGGCTACTCAGGTGCTACTCTGATGACCACTCCCTCAGTGTTAGGGAGCTTCCTCTTCTTACGTGGCCTAAGCTCCTCCTGCGGCTGCTCCGGCTATGGCTCTATGGATGGCTCACCAAATAGGAGATCAAGGGGCAACTGGTCAGCTACCGGTTTGTCCACCTGCTCCTTTATCTCAGCAACTGACTCTGTTGAGGCCTTGGTCTTCCTCAGCTTTCTGTGCTCCCTAGCAAGGCTTTTGAGTGCCTTGCTATGTGAATCAACCGCCTTAGCCAAAGTATCCTGCTTCTTCATCATCTTTTCCTGGTTGTCCAGGATTTTCTTCAGTGTGTCCTTAATAGAAGCTGGGACCTCCACCGTCACAGGTGCACTGTGGGACTGAACCACTGTCGTCAAGGTAGACAACTTGGATGTCGCAGCTGACATCCAGTTGTTCAGACTGGTCAAAGTATAAGACAACTGGTTGGCCGTGAACCTGTGCGTCTTAGAGACTGGAATCTCCGGATCAACTATAGAAGAGGAGGGTGTTGTAGATGGACCCAGAGGGAGTGGAGTAGCATGCTGAGTAGCGGTGACAGCTGGCTCCTCAGACTGGCCAGCTGTGGTGGAAGTGGTGGCTTGGCCCTTTTTGGCCGTCTTAGGGTTGTCCGAACCTTTTTTATCATACCACGAGTATGCCCCTGCCGGAGGCACTAGAACATCAAATTTCCTCATTTTCACCTTCAACTCTCTAAAGTACATAGTCAATATGTTGGGGAAGGGGTAGTTCATCTTGGTCTCATTGGCCACCTTTGAGATGACTCTGTACATGATATTTCCCACATTCAGTGGGAAGCCTGCCATGATCGAAGCTAACTCTATCAATCGGCACAGAATGGTCATGAGAAGTGGGATCCAGCCAGTTGCAGACAAAGGTCAACCACCCTTTCGCCTCGAAGCTGAGGGTGTTCCTATGGATCTTCTCCTGTGCTTTAAGCCACACCGGAACAATTCCGGGAGCCGCTAGCACCTCTGCTAACCACGATCGGGCCTCCTCCTTCTGGGCTAACTTCTCAAGATATTGAGATTCATCTTCCTCAGCAAACCCCAAAAACTCGTTTAGCAACGTCCCATCAAACAACACAATCTGGTCCCTAACTTTGGTGGCAGTGGAGTCCCGGACTAGATGGTGAATATTGACATAGAACTCCTTCACCATATGTTCATTAGCAGTCTCAACCCGCTATTTAAAGAAACCCTAACCCTCTCTCGTATGAAACAGTGCTTGCACGTGAGGGTTGTGCGGGAGCAGGTCCACATCTATAAACCTCCGCTCTGGGATCAATCTTCTCTTTGACCACCACTCTCGGAACTTGTGCCATGCTTGTTGACTAACAAACCTATCCGCCCACACATTGGGATCCCTAGTCTGCTCTATCCCTCCAACCTGTGGCACACCTCCCTCACCTTGACCTTCATTGTTCCCTGATAGTGAAGCTGTGGGAGAAGTGGAGTACTCGTCATCACTGTTTTGCTTTTCAGCTCGAGACTCATCAGACGAGTCCGAGACTACATTGACTAGCTTGGAGGTGGCCTTGGAAGTGGCCTTGGAAGTAGCCTATGTGGGTTGATCTCCCTCTGGGGATGAGGATGGCATGAGAGGTACTGAGACTTCTATGTGGGAGGGGGCAGACTCTCTGATGTGATACTCCTTGAAGGAACGTAGTCACTCCCCGTGGAATAAGAGGCCGCTCGATCAGCTTCCCGAATGATTTTTTGGGTTATCTTGATATTTTCCCGGGCCTCCAGGGTGAGTTTAACTATCCGTTTGCCTTTGCCCCCTCGGGAGGGTCCACCCCTCCCTGGTTGTTTACCCCCACGTTGTGCTAACATTTTCTTCATTGCCTGCAAAAATACAATCTATATTGGTTAGTCAAAGCAATTGAGCAGTATACAATGATAGAATATCATAAGTAAAACAAGCACTGTGAAGAACATGAGCCATGCGGACCGCACACTTTTGACACGAGGTCCGCACTAGCTAAACAGCACCCAGTAGTAACCTCTGAAGTTGACCCATGCAGACCGCACTGTTTTGTCTCGCGGCCGCGTGAGGTCAATGCGGACCGCACACTTTTTCCACGTGGTCCGCAAAGGTCAAGCACCCCACAAACAGACTCTCTGAAGTTGACCCACGCGAACCGCACTGTTTTGTTGGGCGGCCGCATGAGATCAACGCGGACCGCACAGAAATGCACGCAATCCGCACAAAGGAAATCAACACTTATAGTATTCTCTGAACCTCGGGCACGCGGTCAGCACTGATTTAGACCGCGGCCGCATAGGTGTACTTTGTCAGTCAGACATTCACGAGGACCGCACAACAAAAGTGTGCGGCCGCGTAGGGAAAAAATTCAGAAACTGGTAAGGTACCTTTTCGTTCAATTGGGGCCATTGTGTTCAATAACCTATGTCCTAGGTGTCCCTACTAAGTTATTTTAACAAGTAAGATTAGCCCTAGTTCTCTAATTGGCATGCTTGATCCTAAACTTATCAATTAAAAGAAGAAAATTAAGAAATTAAGAAGTTATGTTAACATTAATTAATTTAATTAAAATAATGAATATAATGAATTAAATATGAAATGTTACCAAGAGTAGTTGAATGTTGTAATTGAAGCACAGAGAGTAGAAGTGAATAGTGATTTATGTCTCAGAACGAAAATTGGCCAAAAGGTTTAATGAAGGCCAGAGGTCCCTATTTATAGAAAAGGTTGTGGGACCCATACTTACCTACCTGCACGGCCGCACACTTTTGGCATGCGGACCGCGCAGGATTTTACTTGTGTGCAATTGTTCCAGCAGGTCACGCGGACCGCACTATTTTGGTGTGCGGCCGTGTACCTATCTTCAGAAACCCTTCAGCTTGTTAAGCTTCCACGTGGACCGCACTATTTTGTCATGCAGCCACGTGGATAACTTCATAGACCTGCTCAAATTGACCAACTTCCACGCTGACCGCACTGATTTGTGGTGCGGCCGCGTGGCCAAACTTCAGAGACTTGTCATTTTTCCCTTCTCTCTTATCCATCCCACATGGACCGCACACTTTTGGTACGCGGGCCGCATGGGTCTCCTTGGGTTCAAGACTTCACTTTCATCAACCCACGCGGACCGCACTGTTTTGTAGTGCAGCCGCGTGGCCCAAACTTCAGAGAACTGAATACTCTGTATTTCCCAGCATTATTTCAACACACTTCCTGCAACACTTCACACACTTTTAGCTCAAAAATCCTATCCTACTGATGAATAAAACAAAGGAAAAGAAAAACACATGGGTTGCCTCCCAAGAAGCGCCTGATTTAACGTTGCGGCACGACGCAAATTACCATACCATCACTTCAAGTGCAAAAGTACCACCACCTGGCTGTCATCCGGCTTTCCCAAGTAGTGCTTCACCCGATGCCCATTTACTCGAAAGATTTCACCATTCTTGTTCTTTAAGTCTAGAGCTCCAAACGGGGTCACACCTACTACCTCAAAAGGGCCACTCCATTTTGACTTAAGCTTTTCCGGAAACAATCTCAACCGGGAATTGAAGAGAAGAACCATGTCACCAACCTTGAACTCCTTGCTTTGAGCATATTTATCATGAAGTTACTTCATCTTGTCCTTGTATAAGGACGAGCTGGAGTAAGCATGAAATCTAAACTCGTCAAGCTCATTCAAATGATCAACCCGGAGATTAGCCGGTACATCCCATTCCAAGTTTAGCTTTTTCAAAGCCCACATTGCTTTATGTTCAAGCTCTACCGGAAGATGACAAGCCTTACCAAACACCAATCGGTAAGGAGACATACCAATTGGCGTTTTGTAAGCCGTCCTATAAGCCCACAACGCATCATCTAGTTTCTTGGACCAATCGGTCCTATTTACATTGACCGTCTTAGAAAAAATGCTTTTGATTTCCCGATTTGAAACTTCAACTTGACCGCTTGCTTGGGGATGGTAAAGAGTAATGACTTTGTGATCAACACCATACTTGGTCAACAATGAATCGAAAGCCTTGTTAAATGGGATCCCCCATCACTAATGATGGCACGGGGGGTCCCAAATCTTGTAAAGATGTATTTCTTCAAGAAGTTCACAACACTCCGGGCTTCGTTGTTAGGAAGGGCCACGGCTTCTACCCACTTCGAAACATAGTCCACTGGTACCAAAATATATGTGTTTCCACAAGAACTCACGAACGGTCCCATGAAGTCAATGCCCCACATGTCAAAAATGTCAACTTCTAGAATGGTGTTTAGGGGCATCTCATCTCTCTTTGAAATTGCACCCGCTCTTTGACATGCATCACATCTCTTCACTAGATCACTAGAATCCTTGAAAATTGTCGGCCAATAGAATCCACAACTCAAGACTTTGGAGGTCGTCCTTACTCCCCCATGGTGACCACCATAGGAAGAGGAATGGCAAGCTTCCAATATGCTCATTTGTTCGCTCTCCGGGACACACCTTTTAATCACTCCATCCGTGCAAATTTTGAACAAGTACGGATCATCCCAATAAAAGTCCAAACTCTCCCGCTTTAGCTTATTTCTTTGGTTGGAAGAGAGCTCACATGGAATCACACCAGACACAAGGTAGTTGGCTACATCGTCGAACCATGGCATATCATTCATTGACACCGCAAGAAGTTGCTCATCCGGAAAATAATCATTGATTTCGAGGCCATTGGATGGCCTCCCCTCCTTCTCTAGACAAGACAAGTGGTCCGCCACTTGATTTTCACCCCTTTTTCGGTCCACATTCTCTAGATCAAATTCTTGAAGGAGAAGAACCCATCTCATCAATCTTGCTTTGGAATCCTTCTTTGTCATTAAGTACCGGAGGGCGGCATGATCGGTGTGGATTATAACCTTAGCCCCCATAAGATAAGGACGAAATTTCTCCATGGCAAACACAATCGCTAACAACTCCTTCTCCGTGACGGTATAATTCCGCTGGGCATCATTCATTGTTTTACTTGAATAGTACACTGGGTGGAACATCTTGTTGAGCCATTGACCAAGTACCGCACCTACCGCCACATCACTAGCATCACACATTAGTTCAAAAGGCAAAGTCCAATTGGGTGCGGTGATTATGGGGGTAGTTGTCAATTTATGCTTTAACAACTCAAAAGACTCCATGCATTTCCCATCAAACACAAACTTTGCATCTTTCTCCAAAAGTCTACACAAAGGGTTCACAATCTTGGAAAAATCTTTGATGAATCGCCGATACAACCCGGCGTGCCCAAGGAAACTCCTCACACCCTTGACAGAGTTGGGTGAAGGAAGCCTTGAAATGACTTCGATCTTTTACTTGTCGACCTCAATACCATCTTTTGAAACTTTGTGCCCCAAGACAATTCCTTCTTTCACCATAAAGTGGCACTTTTGCCAATTAAGCACCAAGTTTGTATCTTCACACCTAGCCAATACACGGTCCAAATTTGCCAAGAAATCATCAAAGGAATCTCCAACTACACTGAAATCATCCATAAATATTTCAAGAATGTCTTCCACTATGTCGGTGAAGATCGCCATCATCCACCTCTGAAACGTGGCTGGGGCGTTACACAATCCGAATGGCATTCGAGAGAAGGCGAATGTGCCATAGGGACATGTAAAGGTCGTCTTCTCTTGATCTTCCGGGGCAATGAAGATTTGATTATACCCCAAATAACCATCCAAGAAACAATAATAAGCTCTACCGCCAAGCGGTCCAACATTTGGTCCAAGAACGGCAATGGAAAATGATCCTTCCTCGTCACCTTGTTAAGCTTCCTATAATCCATACAAACTCTCCAACCCGTATCAGTACGAGTAGGAATTAGCTCGTTCTTTGCATTGGTGACAACGGTCATGCCGCCTTTCTTGGGAACACATTGGACCGGGGAAGTCCAAGAACTATCCGAGATTGGGTACACCACCCCGGCATCCAACCATTTTATTATCTCTTTCTTGACGACCTTTTGCATAGCCTTGTTCAATCTTCTTTGATGCTCCAATGATGGGTGAGCATTCTCCTCCAATATTATTTTGTGCATGCAAAATGCGGGGCTTATTCCCCGAATGTCCGCCAAAGTCCAACCAATCGCTCGCTTCCTCTTTTGTAGAACCGCCAAAGTGGCGTCAACCTGCAAGTTAGTCATGCAAGAAGAAAGAATGACTTGCAAAGTGAAATTGGGACCCAAGTACTCATACCTGAGGTGAGGAGGAAGTGGTTTCAACTCCAACACCGGCGGCTCTTCAATCGATGGCTTTGTAGGAGGAGTCTTTTGGTTCTCAAGATCCAATGATAGCTTCCTTGGCTCATATTAGTACGAGCCCATACCATCTAAAGCATTCACACATTCCACACGTTCGGCATCTTCGTTGGTCTCCATGTTTAGAAGTACCGCCTCAAGAGGATCCTCAACATTGATCATGGTGCTTGTGTCATCCACTATCACCGCCGTGACAATGTCCACAAACGAGCACATTTCGGTGCTATTTGGTTGGCGCATGGATTTGCAGACATGGAAGACCACCTTCTCATCGCCGACCCTAAATGTCAATTCACCGGCTTCAACATCCACAAGAGCTTTCCCGATAGCCAAGAATGGCCTACCAAGAATAATAGGCACCTCAAAATCAACTTCACAATCAAGAATGACAAAATCGGCCGGTAAAATAAACTTGTCAACTCTCACTAGCACATCGTCAATAATTCCCAAAGGCCTTTTCATAGAACGGCCCGCCATTTGCAACCTCATTGATGTTGCATGGGATTGTCCAATTCCCAAGGTTTTAAAGACGGAGTATGGCATGAGATTGATGCTATCACCCAAGTCACAAAGTGCTTTGGCAATATTGGCACACTCGATAGTACAAGGAATAGTAAAGGCTCTGGGGTCTTCTAACTTGGTAACCATGGAATGAACTATGGCACTCACTTGGTGAGTCATTGTTATCATTTCACAATCCATTGACCTCTTCTTCATCACCCAATCCTTCATAAATTTTGCATACCCGGCATTTGTTCAAGTGCCTCCACCAATGGCACATTAATGGTCAAGCTCTTCATCATCTCTATGAACTTCTTAAATTGATTATCTCCTTTTTGCTTTGCCAATCTTTGAGGATACGGTGGAGGAGGCCTTGGCAAGGGTGCCTTGGCCTTTGGAATAGATGGCTCGGGAATATCAATGATGTGTTCCCTAGACGGGTTCACGTTATCTTGGGACTCAATCCTGGCCTCATCCTCAATTTCAATCCTCACATCATTTGTTGCACTAGGTTAATCAACCACACGGTCATCTTTCATTTGCATATCATCATCATTCAAATGGGCTTCCTTATCCAAAACTCGATTCTCATTTGAGGCATTTACAACACCGCCTCTTCCACTCTTAGTTGTCACGGCCATCACATGATTGTTCCCTCTTTTCGGGTTCACCACCGTGTCACTTGGTAGTGCACCTTTAGGTCGGGAGTTCAAAGATTGAGAAAGTTGGCCGATTTTCACTTCCAAATTCCGGATTGAAGTATTATGAGAAGCTAGTTGGGCATCCGAATCTTGATTCTTTTTCATCATTTGCTCGAACATGCTTTCAATGCGACCCATATCATTGCCCGAAGAACTTGATCCTTATGAATGGAAAGGGGGTGGATTGTTGGGTTGTTGGTACATGGGAGCTCTTTGAAAACCTTGCCCCCGATTGTTCTGATTACCACCATTGTTCCACCCGCCTTGATTGTTATTGTTCCCCCAATTGTTGTTGTTACCACTCCAATTGCCACCACTATTTCCTTGATTGTTCCAATTATTGCCTTGGTTGTTCCACTCTCCACCATCATTCCTATTGTTCTTATTATTCTAATTGCCTCTTCCTTGATTGTTCCCCCAATTGCCTTGGGAACGCCATTGTTGGTTGTTTTGATTTCCTCTATTGCCTTGGAAATTGTTCACATATTGACAATCTTCATCTTGATCATCAAAACTATCATTAGAAAATCCACCATCATTATTGTTCTCATTTTGATCATATTGGCTTTGTTGTGCTTGTTGCCCTCTATTCCTTCTTTTCAACATCGACACATTCTCCATAGAATTCACTTGGCGAGGATTTTTCACTTGTTGAAGTTGAGCTTTCGCCAATCGATTCATGGTTGTAGTGAGCTCGGCAATGGCTTGTCCATGGTCATGCAACTCTTTATGTAGATGAATAACATTCGGATCTCCTTGAGGTACATTCGCCCGACTTTGCCATGCCGAAGAAGTGTCGGCTATTTGATCCATTACTTCACATGCTTCCTCTAAAGATAACTTCATGAAATTGCCTCCCACTAGTTGGTTCACAATGCATTGGTTCGCCGTGTTGATTCCCCTATAGAAAGTTTGTTGAACCATAGCATCGGTCATGTTATTGTTCGGGCACTCTTTCACCATAGTCCGATATCTCTCCCAAATTTCATGCAACGGCTCATTTGGTTCTTGCTTGAAGGCTAGAATTTCATCTCTCAAAGCCGCCATATGAGTAGGGGAAAAGAACTTGGCAATGAACTTATCCGCCAATTCGTCCCATGTAGTGATAGAATGATTCGGCAACCTCTCCAACCAATCTAGCGCCGTACACCTCAATGAAAAAGGGAAAAGTCGCAACCGCAAAGCATCTTCAACCCAAAACCAATTAGCCACAATCATCCTTGCATTTAATATTCTAACCCATCAATTACCCACACTAGTGTTGGGCTACAACCCTAGCTATAGGTTTAGCCCGACATAGAAATTGAAGAAGAAGAAGAAATTAAAGCTAAAATTGACATAATAATTAATGGGAAATGAAATCTAAAGTCAAACTAGTACAAAATTGCCTAAAATAGGCGTGTAAAGGTTCCTCACGAGCTCTGCCGCTACAGTGTATAGTATATTCTGACCTAAAAAAGAAAAAATTTATACTACCCTGAATTTTCCAAACAAAAATGCCCCTGTGGGACTCACGCGGACCGCACACTTTTGTCGTGCGGCCGCGTAGGGCAACTGGGCTGTTGAAGGACCTCTACTGGAACAAGCATGCAGACCGCACACTTTTATCATGCGGCCGCGTGGGAACAGTGACGCGGACCGCACACATTTGACATGCGGTCGCACTGCACAATTACTCTACTTGCATAGCCTCTTATCCTCTATCCACGCGGGCCGCACTGATATGGCACGCTGCCATGTGAGCACAGTGACACGGACCGCATAGTTTTGGACGCGGTCCGTGTGGGTCTTATCTATAATTGAGGCTTCTCTGATCCTCACCTGCACGGCCGCACACCAAATCAGTGCGGTCCGCGCAGGTTATGCTTGAATCTTCTGAGTCTCAGAACCAGCCTGTTCGGCCGCACACCAAAACAATGCGGTGAGCACAGGCTTCCTTGGAGTCCTTCATCTTTTTATAGCACTTTGCCGGTTTCACTCCTTTTTAGCCGCTTTGATGGTATTCATCCTATATTCGCGCAAACCTGCAAATTAGCGCACTTGTAAGTAATTCAGAGCCACTTAATCACATTTTATGCACAAAGCTAAGGTAAGACGGGGTTCAAAATCATGCAAAATTCCTAGTTATCAGGCACCTGAACAGAAATTAAAAATTGCTAAAATGTATTCCCTTGTTATAAAAGTGGGCGCCTGAACAGAAATAATAATTGCTGAAATGTATTCCCTTGTTATACAGGTGGGCGCCTGAACAGAAATAAAAATTGCTGAAATGTATTCCCTTATTATCCAGTGGGCGCCTGATGCATGAAAATGCGAATGCAAAAAAGTATTCCCTTGTAATCCAGGTGGGCGCCTGATGCATTCGCATTGTGGGCGCCTGATGCATGAAAATGCGAATGCAGAAAAGTATTCCCTTGTTATCCAGGTGGGCGCCTGATGCATGAAAATGCGTATGCATAAAAGTATTCCCTTGTTATCCAGGTGGGCGCCTGATGCATGAAAATGCGTATGCATAAAAGTATTCCCTTGTTATCCAGGTGGGCGCCTGATGCATGAAAATGCGAATGCAGAAAAGTATTCCCATGTTATCCAGGTGGGTGCCTGATGCATGAAAATGCGAATGCAGAAAATTATTCCCCCAGTTTGACAATTGGGGTATGGATTTAGAAGCTGATACCTCCTTGCTGTTTTTGTATTTTCTTGAGTTTTCATCCATGGATTCCTCCAACTATTGCTGAACTTTCTTTTTGATATTTTCTAACTTTCCACATTGGTCACATTCACTTTAAAGCGATTAGGGACGATTTGTTCCTGTCTAAATCACAAAACAAAACTTATTAGATACAAGCCGCTAGCAACTGGCATCTGCTGCCCTGCCTCTTATTGCTTTCCTCTTTTTGCTTTTTTTTCCACTGTGTGGTCTTTCAGTTGACTATCTTCTGTAAGCTCTTTTTGCATTTTCTTGTTTTTCACTTTTTGTCCTCTTTTCTTTTGGCCATGTTTGCCAAAACTCCTTTATTTCTTTTTTTTTCTTTTCTTTCTTTTCAGATCCAGTGTTAGTTAAGCTCTTATCATCAGGAGCTGGTAGTTAGCTTTCAAAAGACAAACAATGAAATGCAGGAAAAATGAATCTCAAAGGGGTAAGGGTGTTTTTTGGAGAATTGGTAGAACGTATCTGGGTGTGTTGGCTGATTCTGTTGACCATGCCATGTATTTAAAATCCGACCCAGTTCGTTCAATCCATTATTCTGACTCCAAATTGCTTCCAACCCAAACCGATCCTATTTTTTTGTTGCCTTTTCTCTTTTCACATGATAATCCTTACAATCGCCTTATGGTGCCTTGAAAGGTTTTCACCAATAAGACTCTCTCATTTATTCTCTCTCATCCTCACAATCGCCCATGCAGTGCCGTTAAAGGTTTTCACTGACAAGACTCTCTCATTTTATTTCTCTCAGCCTCACAATCGTCTCACGGTGCCGGTTAAGGTTTTCACCGATGAGACTCTCTCATTTTTTCATTTTCCATTTTTCCTTTTGTCTTTTGTTTTGCTGTACCACTGATGTTGTCCAACGTTTCGTTCTTCCTTTATTTCATTACATTTGTTATTCTCTTGTAATTGATTAGAAGGTCTTTCTTTGGACTGTAATGTGGCTTTTGGATGGGTTAAGAAAGAAAGGTATAAAGGCTCAAAATTTATGAGGGTTTAAAAATATGTACAACTCTCGAAATTATAAAACATAACTTCTGCCCCAGTTTCAATATGTGGGGAATTTTTGGATTTTTCCTTTATTGTGACTGAACCTCAGTGAGGCTGCCTACGTATCCTTTGGGGATCAAGTCAAACGTAGTTCATTCTACGCTATCAATTTATGAATTTCTTTTGACTTTTTCCCGATTTATTTGTCTTTTTCTTTTGTTTGCATTTGCTTTTTTCTTTTTCTTTTTTTTCATTTTTTCTTTATTTGCTATTTTCTTTTTGTGTCATAAACAATTTCGAGAGAGGGGTATGAAAGAATGTATCAAACGCGGCTCAAAGGGAATGTCAATGGATAAGGTGTTTGGATAGAGAATAAAATGCCTTCATCATTTCAATTCCAAAATCACAACAAAATACAATCATACAATTGAAAAAGGAATCATACATAGTATCTTTTGACCGCATCCGAATTGATAGCAGTCTCTACGCACTTCCCTTCAATATCTGTCAAATATAATGCCCCATTAGACAACACCCATGATACCATAAATGGTCCCTGCCAATTTAGCGCGAATTTGCCTTTTGCCTCAGCCCAATGCGGTAAGATACACCTCAGTACAAGTTGTCCAACTTCAAACTTCCGAGGACGCACCTTCTTATTATATGCTCTGACCATTCTTTGTTGATACAATTGCCCGTGGCAAACCACTGCCAACCTCTTCTCGTCAATCAGACTTAATTGTTCCAACCGGGATTTTACCCATTCCTCGTCATTTATTCCCGCTTCAGCTACGATTCGTAATGACGGTATCTCTATTTCCGCGGGTATAACAGCCTCTGTCCCATACACCAATGAATAGGGTGTGGCGCCGATAGAAGTGTGCACTGTTGTGCGATAAACCATAAGAGCGAAAGGTAATTTCTCGTGCCATTGTCTGGACTCCTCCACCATTTTCCTAAGGATCTTCTTTATATTCTTGTTTGCAGCTTCTACTGCCCCATTTGCTTTTGGCCTGTACGGTGTAGAGTTACGATGTAGGATCTTAAATCTCTGGCAAGCTTCCACCATGAGGTGACTGTTCAAATTGGCCCCGTTATCTGTGATGATTACCTTGGGAATTCCAAACCGGCATATAATATTTTCATGTACAAAATCCACCAAAGCTTTCTTCATCGCCGCCTTGAATGTCTTTGCCTCAACCCACTTAGTGAAGTAATCAATCAAGACCAAAATGAATCTGTGTCCATTAGAAGCTGCAGGCTCTATCGGTCTGATAACATCTATGCCCCAAGCAACAAATGGCCAGGGTGCAGACATCGTATGCAATTCATAAGGAGGGGAGTGGATTAAATCTCCATGTACTTGGCATTGGTGGCATTCCCTCACATACCTCATATAGTCCCGTTCCATGGTGAGCCAATAGTATCCGGCTCTCAAAATCTTCTTTGCTAAGATATATCCGCTCATATGGGGTCCGCAAGCTCCAGCGTGCACCTCAGTCATAATCTTATCAGCTTGTTGCGCATCCACACATCTCAACAATCCCAGGTCTGGTGTTCTTTTATATATGATTCATCTACTGAGGAAAAAGCCATTCGCTAAGCGTCTTACAGCTCTCTTCTGATCCCCGATGGCTTGCTCTGGGTATCTTCCTGCCTTCAGGTATTCCTTGATGTCATGGTACCATGGTTCTCCATCCAACTCTCCTTCCACAGCAAAACAGTAAGCATTCTGATCATATACCTGGATCTGAAGTGGATCTTTATAGGCTTTGTCCGGATGATGTAACATAGAGGATAGTGTGGCCAGAGCATCTGCAACTTCGTTGTGCATTCTTGGGATATGTTTGAACTCTATGGATTGGAATCTTTGGGATAACTCATGTAGACAATGCCGATAAGGTATCAATTTTAAATCCCTTGTTTCCCATTATCCCTGAATTTTGATGTATCAAAAGATCCGAGTCACCCAAGACCAAAATCTCTTGAACACCCATGTCTATTGCCATCCTCAATCCCAATATACATGCCTCATATTCGGCCATATTGTTGGTACAGAAAATCAAAGCTGAGTGGTAACGGGATAGTGTTGACCCGTTTCTGAAATAAGCACTGCTCAGATACCAACTCCCTTACTGTTGACGGCTCCGTCGAAATACATCTTCCATCCTGGCTTTTCACTTCGTTCTATTTCTTCGACATTCATTGCCTCCTCATCCAGAAAATATGTTTTTAATGGCTCATACTCATCATCTACTGGATTCTCTGCCAAGTGATCTGCAACTGCATGCGCCTTCATCGCCGTACGAGTTACGTAAATGATGTCAAATTCTGTAAGCAGAATCTGCCATTTAGTGAGTCTTCCAGTAGGCATGGGCTTCTGGAATATATACTTCGGAGGATCCAACCGTGATATCAAGTACGTGGTGTACGCTGACAGATAGTGCTTCAGTTTTTGAGCCACCCAGGTGAATGCACAGCATGTTCTCCCTAACTGAGTATATTTTACCTCGTAAGATGTGAATTTCATACTAATGTAATATATAGCCTGCTCTTTCTTGCCTGTCTCATCGTGTTGTCCCAGCACACAACCAAAATAATTGGCAAGCACTGTCAGATATAAGATCAAAGGTCTTCCCGGCTCCGGAGGAACTAGCACTGGAGGATTTGCCAAATATTCCTTGATTTTGTCGAAGGCTTCCTGACATTCATCGGTCCATTTCACTGCTGCATCTTTCTTTAACAACTTGAAGATCGGCTCACATGTTGATGTCAACTGAGCGATGAACCAGCTAATATAATTCAACCTTCCTAGTAAGCTCATTACTTCCTTCTTGTTTTTCGGTGGAGGCAAACTCTGGATAGCTTTAATCTTTGACGGATCTAGTTCAATACCTCGCCGACTTACTATGAATCCCAATAGCTTCCCTGAGGGTACTACAAAAGCGCATTTAGCAGGATTGAGTTTAAGATTGTACCTTCGGAGCCTTTGAAAAAACTTCCTCAGTTCCCTCACATGATCATGTTGCTTCTTGGACTTTATGATGACGTCGTCCACATACACCTCAATTTATCGATGCATCATGCCATGGAACATTGTGGTTATTGCCCTCATATAAGTAGCTCCAGCATTTTTTAACCCAAACTGCATCACTCTATAGCAATATGTTCCCCAAGGCGTAATGAAAGCAGTTTTCTCCGCATCTTCTTCGTCCATTAGGATCTGGTGATAACCTGCATAGCAATCTACGAAAGAACCAATTTCGTGCTTGGCGCAATTGTCGATTAGTATGTGGATGTTTGGAAATGGGAAATCATCCTTTGGACTGGCTTTGTTGAGGTCTCTGTAATCCACACATACCCTGGGTTTTCCATCTTTCTTTGGGACTGGCACAACATTTGCTAACCAGGTGGGGTACTTAGTAACTCGTATGACCTTTGCCTCAAACTGCTTATTCACCTCTTCTTTGTCTTCACGCTGATGTCCGTTTTGATCTTTCTCAATTTTTGCTTCACTGGTCGGCATTCAGGATAAATAGGCAACTTCTGTACCACCAAATCAGTGCTAAGTCTGGGCATGTCATCATAAGACCAAGCAAAGATGTCCTTGAATTCATGCAGCAACTTTATTAACTCTTCCCTGAGGGAGGCTTCTAAATGTACACTAATTTTTGTCTCCCGGACATTATCCTCACTCGCCAAATTGATAGATTCTGTCTCACTCAAGTTCGGTTTGGGTTTTTCTTCATATTGATTCAAGTCTTTACTTATTTCCTCGAGTATTTCCTCATCCTCATATTCTATCTCACTATCATACTCAATTTCTTGTATAATAATTCGATTGTCAGAACTGGGCCGAGAATCCTTCATGCATGACATATCATCAGAATCATCACATATTGAAATGTACAAAAGGAAGTAAAATAAAAAAAATTAAGGCAAAAATGAAGAAAGAAGAAACTGTATTTCATTGATATTTCAAAAGATGAACAAAGATTAGGTACATATTGATTTCAATGGGGTGGGGACTACAAAGATAAAATTGCTTTTTGAGAAATGATGATATATTTCGAAAGCTAACTACCAAGACTCCTTCCTGATTGGGAAAGGAGTGGCTTCCCAGTTGTTGAGCGCAACACTAGCCCCCACGAACTGAACGTCTATCTTGCTGGTACCCTCGCCCATCTCTACCGTGTTTACGTCCCCAAATAACATTTCAAACCTCATCACGAGTTCCTCATCAGGTCTAGTCGCAGCATAACTCGACGCAGCAGATGTCAGATGTCATTTTGTACCAGGCTTGGCAAAGGTGTCAGACAGTTTTGGGACAGGTTTCGGAAGGGTCCAATTTTTCTTTTTGGTTCTTTTGGCTTTCTGGATGTTGGTGTGGGTAGGTTTGAATCCCAAGCCGAAGGTGTCATTGTTTACCGGTAGATGGACTGGTTGAGGTATTCCTTGCAAGGCTATTCCTAGCCCTTTTCCCGGTGCAAATCCATTCTTGATCATCTCTCTGGCTACCATCACAGCGGCAGGTGCCACTATAAGGATTGGCAATTTCTCCCCTTCTGCTATCTTTTTCACTGTTACAGTGTCTGTCACCTGGTACACCCAGGGACCCTTGTCCCCATCCGCCTCCTCGAAGGGCATTATGGCATTGCAAGTGTCTCCCTCTCCGTGCACGGTAATTTCTTGCTGCTCCCATTCGAACTTAACCATTTGGTGCAAGGATGATGGTACGGCCCTAGCCGCATGGATCCATGGTCGACCCAGCAATAGATTATAGGACACAGTGATGTTTAACACCTGAAATTCCATCGTAAAGTCTACTGGCCCAATGGTGACCTCCAAAATGATATCTCCCAAAGTATTTTTTCTTCCTCCGTCAAACCCTCGCACATTCACACTATTCCACCGGATTCTGTCGGGATTAATATTCAGCTTTCCAAGAGTCGAAAGTGGACAAATGTTTGCACTCGACCCGTTGTCTATCAACACCCGAGTGACCACTAATTCATCACTTTTCATAGTAAGATAGAGTGCCTTGCTATGTTCAGTCCCTTCAATAGGCAATTCATTGTCCGAGAATGTTATCTTGTTCGACTCAAAAATCTTGTTGGTAATCTTCTCAAGATGACAGACCGAGATCTTTTCGGGGACATGTGCCTCATTCAATATCTTCAACAATGCCTTTCTGTGTTCCTCCGAGTGAATTAACAATGAGAGCAAAGAGATTTGTGCAGGTGTCTTTCTCAGTTGTTCTACTATCGAGTAGTCTTGAGATTTTATCTTCTTCAAAAATTCTTCTGCTTCTTCTTCAGAGACCGGCTTCTTCATATGACTCTCTTTCACCACCTTCATTTTTCTTAACTCTTCCGGGGCAAAACACCGCCCGAAACGAGTTAGACCGTGTGTCTCGTTGATCTCTCCATTCACTTCTTTTCCTTTGTACACTACTGCCACCTTGTTGTAGTTCCAAGGTACAGCTTTACTATCAACCACCGGCATTTGCACCAGTGGCTTTATAATTACTGGTTCCATGCATGCACCTTTCACTGTCAACAATGGTTTCACCCCTGGCACCACAACTTTCAAAGTCTCATCCACTGGTTGCTTTTTCGATGGTATTTCAACTGACGCTTTCTCTTTCCCAATTTCTTTTTCTGCTTTGCTGTTGGATTTTATCATCATGATCGATTGGGACGGCTTCATGTTGCTCTCCTCTTGTGCTAACTTTATCATGTGTGTCTCATGATGAGTCGACAGTGGATTCTAAGTAATGTTTGGAGTCTCTGGAGCCTGCACCTCAATCCTCCAACTATTAATGAGCTCCTGTATAGCAGTCTTTAAGTGCCAACATTTTTCAGTATCGTGCCCTGGTGCCCCGGAGCAATACTCACACCTGACTGACTGATAAATGTTTCTGGGAGGTGGGTTTGGCAGTTTTGGTTCAATTAGATTCAACATCCCTAATTACTTAAGTCGATGATAGAGGTTGGTGTAGGATTCCCCCAATGGGGTGAATGTTTTCTTCGTTTAGGCTATGTTCCTCATCTCTGGATCAGGTCTGAAGTTGGGTCTGTTTGGGTTCTTATAAGCTCTAGAAGAGGGGTAGGTGTTCTGTGTATGATAAACATTTTGCGGGACCTGGGCTCGCCATACATGAGGGGGTGGTGGATAAGTTTGGGCTTGTGGAATGGGGTAGTGTGGGGTAGTGGGTGCATAATATGGTAGAGGTGGGTTGTAGGGTGCCGGCAGGTACGGTTGGTATGGGAAAAGGTGGGTGATGGTACATGCTTTGGCAACGAGTCCAGGGTTTACTCTCCACAACCGACACCTCTTCTTTCTTCTTTCTCCCAATGGATCCTCCATTCTCTGTCTGTATGGCCTGATTTATGGCCTTGATCGTAGAAAAGCTCATGATCTTGTTGGTTTTCAATCCTTCTTCTACAAAACTCACCATCTTTATGACTTCATTAAAATTTTTATCAATAGCCGACATCAGATGGCCATAGTAAGTAGGCTCCAAGGCCTGCAAAAACCAGTCTACCATTTCAGTTTCTTTCATCGGCGGATTCACCCTCGCCGCTTGCTCTCTCCATCTAAAGCCGTATTCTCGAAAGCTTTCACCAGGTTTCTTTTTCATCTTAGTAAGCGACAACCTATCCTGCATTATATCCAAGTTGTACTGGAAGTGGTTGGCAAATGACTGTGCAAGATCTTCCCAGATGAACCATCTAGTATGATCTTGACGTGTGTACCACTCCAGTGCAGATCCGCTCAGACTTTGGCTAAAGTACACCATCAAAAGTTCATCTCTCCCCCCTGCGCCACGCATCTTGTTGCAGTATCCTCTAAGATGGGCTACAGGATCTCTGTGTCCATCATACATGTCAAACTTAGGCAACTTGAACCCGATTGGGAGCTGCACTTCTGGGAACAATCATAGGTCTTTGTACACTACACTCACTTATCCCCCTAGCCCTTGTATGTTACGGAAGGACTGTTCCAAACTCCTCATCTTTCTAGCCATCTCCTCCTGTTCTAAGTTCTTGACGGGTTTTTCTTCGGTTGCCTCCATCAACGGGGTATAAGATTCATGCTGCCTAAATGTTGGTTCAGGCGGATAGTAGTGGGCATCTTGTACATGGAACACCTGGCTCACTTGATGACTTATGCAGAGCAGCGGGTGGAGGTGCTACATACACCGGGGCAACTTATGGTGGCTGGGGTGGAATCCGTTTGGACAGTGGTGGTGGTACCTGAGAGGTGGAGGCATAGTAGTGGTGGTAATCTGGATATGTGGAGGATGAGTTCATGGTGGGTGGCTCGGGGTTAGGATTGACAGGAGGGACATATGCTGGGTTAGCGGGATATGCAGGTAAGGGTTGACCCCTGGACCAAGCTTGGCACATCTCAGACATCTGCTGTTTGAGCTTGTACATTTCTTCTTTCATTCCTGCCACATCCACGACTTCCTCCTCTTGGACAGGGTCCATGACAGTTGGTTCAATTTCTTGAGATACGGCCTTTTTCATTGTCTTAGATCGTGTGTTGTAGTGATGATTAGCCAGAGTACCAGTTGCCAGCTGAAATCTGATTCTCATAAACAACACCCGTTAATAGTTAGCACATGAAAGGATAAGATGCAACGATTGGAATAATCACAATTTTTTGCCTTTGATCGTCATGCATCATCCCAGAGCATTTATTCCATTTTGAACCGACCTCGTCATTCTCTTTTTTTTCTTTCTTTTTCTTCTTCTTTTTTTTTTCTTTCTTGTTTTTCTTCTTTTCTTTTCCTTTCTTTCTTTTCTCTTTTTTTTCTTTTCTTTTTCCTCTTCTCTTTTTTTTCTTCTTTCTTTTCTATTTCCTTCTTCTTTTTTTTATTGATTTACATTCCTATTTATTTGCCTATCGTACAAGAATTGATATAAAGAAAAAAGGATTAGCAACAACTCTTGATTTCTCATTGATATTTCAAAAACATCGGTTTACATGATGGTGTTGTGCTACTAATGCAAAGAAATATGAATACAGAATGCATGCCCCATGAATACATTAATGCTCTTAATGCCCACGAGACGTCGTTCGATCTTGCCGCGGGCCTATATGCTAATCCACTTTGGATCCTATCTAGGACGGACATGACTTGTTGCACAAAGAATTTCACAGCTGACACAAATGTTGCTCGGGACATGTCTTCACACAGCTGGCTCTTTCGGGTGATATACTGAGAAATATGAACAATCTTTTCTCGAATAACCCCTTTCTCTTGAAGCAATCGGCTAATCTATTCGGTGCGAGCATCTAAGGTGTGTTGGTTCTCTTTTTGCATTTGTTGCAGCTCAAACTCTAACCGATCCATAGTCGTGTAACAATGCTCTCTTTCTTCTTCAAATTCTTTGATGATCTTGTTACTTTTGACAGTGGTTGTGACAATTTTCTTTCTCAGACGAGCTACCTCAAACTCATGTTTGTCCTGTAGTTGCTGAACCAACTTGGCTCTTTCCTCGGCATCTTTGGCCAATTGCTTCCGAGCCCTGACTAGCTCTTTTTCTACTTTGTCTAAATCGAAGCTGTAGTCATTCACTTTGCGCCGAAGATTTTCAATCAATTTCTCATCTTAGGCTAAGCGAACAGGGGTCTCGGATGCAATTTTCATTTTAGCAACCTGAGCCTTCAGAATTTCATTCTCTTTTCTTAGCTGCTTTTTCTCTCCTCCGTCGGATGCTGCCTGCAAACCGCTCTCAAACTGGAGATCTCTCAACTCTTTTTCCAGCAAGCTGATCTTGGCCTTATATTCACTTTCTTTGGCCGCCCAATTCCTGTTTTCCTTAGACTGCTCCGCCAAATCTTGAAAGTGAGGTCTTTTCGATGGTCTATCATGCTCAATACCCCATTGATACCATGCGGAATACCCTGACAATACTTCTCCCCGGTCTCTGTTCTCCACACAAGTCTCTACTTTCAAATTTTGACACTCATTCCAAATCTGTCGGGCCTTTGCTTTCGGGAATTGCCCATCCGGACTAATCTCTATTACTTGCAAACTGAGGTCCCCATCCTTTGGTATAACTTGACATCTTCCAAATTGTCGCAGGACCCTGTACGAGGCATAAGGCTGGATACTTTCTAAACCCATGATCAAAAAGTGCGACCCTTCCGTCGGCATGTAAATCACCTCATCAAGGGGCAACCGTCCGTATGCCCAATCGATTTGGCTATCGGTTAACAATCGTAGATATGAAATCCAATCCTTAACTCCCTCCGGCAACTTAACTTCTTTTGTTCTCGTGTAGAATTCTTCGAGGCACATTCTTTCAGTCGGCCCATAGCTTGAGAATGGAGGATGATGGCATAGATGTTCTATCAACCAGATTTGCAAAATCAACTTACATTCCTCAAAGAAGTTGCACCCTGCTTTACATGTAGTCAGGGCACGGTAGATGTCTGCTAAAATCATTTAAGCCAAAGTACAATTATCTTGTACAACCAAAGTGCTGGCTACCCCGGCAACTTTTATATCAATGTGCCCGTCCTTTCTCGGAAATATGATGATCCCGAGAAACGCCACTAAGAAAGCAAATCGTCGATGCTCCTCTCATTTTGCTCGGTTGGACTTGCTACAAAGCTTGTTCGTGGAGTCATTGAAACCCCCGACATGTCCACATCTGCTATAAATGAAATTTAGGGAGCACAACCCATTGGCTAAATCCTCATTGTGGACGTTTCGAGCAATTTTCAAAGAGTCCAGGAAGCGGTGCACCGTTACTGCTCTTGGGGCCACGGGGTATTTCTCTTTTAAGGGGACCTCGTTTTTCCCTATGTAGACAGCAATTTCCTCAAGAGTGGGAGTGAGTTCAAAGTCTGAAACATGTAGTACGTTGTGTGCAGGATCCCAATATATGACAAGTGCTTGGATTATGTCGCCTCGGGGAATTATGTCCATTAAGCCCGCGAGATCCTTCAAGTGGCATTTGACCCAATTTTGCCCTTCTAGTCCCATGTCGTTCCACTATAGTTTTAGCTCCAAAGGGATTCTATTCATTAGAGCGAAAGGTTCATTCTGTATCGTGCTCATCCTGCACATTTATTAGGGCGATATTATTTAGAAAAGAGAAAAAAATATTTTTCAAGAAAAGTTTTCATTTTTATTTTGAAAAGGGACAAGCATGACTCTCGAAGTGGCCATTTTTGCCAAAACAGCCTTCCGGAGTCCTTTCGGGACATTCGGTCGTTTCAAAAAATGGCGATCACTCCGGTTATTCGAAACAAAAATATTTTTGGTCTTTTTCTAAAAGGGTGGTTGGACCCGTTCAAGGGTTGCCTACGTATCCCACCTAATGGCAAGAATCAAACTTGCATAGTTCGGTCAGATTAGTTGACCCATTATTTCAACAACAAAGCCATTTTTTTTCAAATTTTTAGATTTTCCGACTGCACTTTTATCACTAGTTCTTATTGCTCTCTTTTTTATTGAACACTCTTTTTCTACTCTCGGGAATTTTGCCGGTCCGCATAACAATCAAGGACAATAAAAATGCAACACATAATATGCTTGGTCTTTAATTACCGGGTCACCTACCCTAGACGGACCCAACCCCTGTGTTGAGTCTCCTAAGTCAGATATGATGCAAATAATTGCCTTAGACCTATGTTCTACATCTTATAGTTTCATAGAGTGCTAGACCGTGTACCCGAGCGGACAACTCGAATCGAGGAGGGGGCTACGTACCGGTGACTCGCGGAGTCAATCGGCTTTGTAACTTATCCGGCCTCTTTTTCTTAGTTCAGGTGTGACTTAACAGAAAGGGGAGTCTCAACCAGTAAGCACATCCCCGGAGGTGAAGAAAAGAAGGGTTTTCGGCACAATTTATATATAATCCAAATAATATCAAAGCGGTAAAACACGTAGCATGTTGTTTAAAGCATATATCAAAGTCAAATAACATCGAGGACGGCGATTCTAAGGAGCTCGAGTTCTTAAACCTTGAAACCTATGTTCTGGGTTGGTATCCCCAGCAGAGTCGCCAGAGCTGGCACACCTTCCTTTTTACTACCCCATCGATTTTGTACCGATCTATTTGGAAAAGATACGTAGGGTATACCTCAATGTTCAAATACCCGAGAAGGATATAACAACAAAGAAGAAGGAGTTTTTCCACATAAAGGACAATAGGTTCGAGATTTTTATTAAGTTTTCAGAGTCGCCACTTGGGAAGATAATGGTGTCCCAAGTCACCGGTTAATCCCGAATCCGAGGAAATTTACTCTGTTATTACAGTCCGCGAAACAGAAACCTGGATAAGGAACTCTGTTAACCCGGGAGAATGTGTTAGGCACTCCTGAATTCCATGGTTTTAGCATGGTCGCTCAACCGTCGTTCTCAATCTTATTTGACTTGTTATAAATTTTAAGCAATGTGTTTTTGCTTTTTACATTTTTTAAGAATTACGACATTGCGAAAATGTACTTTGAGTCACACCGCAACCAGTACGCCTGTGACCTTTAGTACATTTAGGCTTCGCCGAGATTTGGGATTTGAGTCGCATCAAGTGCACACTCGTATTTAAGGAAAGTATATTAAATCGTGCCTAATAATGTCTAGCGGCTTTTAAGTCTTTTGGGAGAAGCTATGGAATTCACTATTAGCTTTCCCGAATCTATTTACATCTCACTTTATCACTAAAGGGGGCCCCACTATTTGGTGTTCATGTAAGGCTCATCCAGGTTAAATTTTATAGTCCAATCCTATTATTTCACTATATTTTTCTATTCTGGTTTTTTCCTTAGTTGTTTATAATCCACTATAATTTCAGAATCGGACCCAGGCCATTGTCATTTCCATTATTGGGCTTGGGCCTCTGCACCCGTATTTAATAGGTCGCTGGATTTGTCCGGGTCTTAGCGATCCAGACTGTCTTCAGGCTTTCGTTCAACAGCCCACTCAGCTTCATACTATAGTTCAGGCCCATGTTGCGTATTAGGCCCAAACCAAATGACAGTAAACATGAAGAATTTATACTAGAACAAACATGGATAAAACTGAGAATGAATTTCAATTGCATTTTTTATTTATCAAAGGGGAAGATCACTGTACAAAAATTGCCAATATTAATTCTAGATCACAACTAACTGATGTATACGAGAATCAACTACTTTTACTCCTTTTTGTTTTCTGATAACTGATTTACATCAATGTGAAATTACTTAACTAAACAATTAAGAAAGACGATTTAACTATGTAAAGCACTACTTAACTAGACAGTTCAATTACTTATTATTATGTCCTGATTGTCTAAGGCTAGGTGAGTTTTTAAAATATGCACAGTTGTATCACCAGTTTTGCTACTAATTAAGCTTATCAGATGTCACAAACCCATTCTCAACTTAGTTATTACTTTATCTACTGTTTTCTCTTTTAAAACTAGTTCACCTCTAGATGCTGATCTATGGATCTGATTAATTCTGTGAGCATGATTTATATTACTACTGTGAGAGAGCTATTAACGATTTAGACTATGGTTAATTAACTTGTTTTAAGAGTTTTACTTACTTTAACTAGGTGATATACTATCTACGACTACACTATTGCTATCATACTAGCTATTACATTGTTTATGTTTGACTCTTTACTTATACATACAATACTATACTAATAAATTACCGATCTAAACTAATGTTAGCCTGCTAATTAAAAAATAAAAAGAAAATACAGAAGAAAAACAATAATGGATTTTAAGCTCAAACTTCATTTCGTCAAACACTTCAGTATTACATTGCTTCGAACAGAGTATGTACCTGATTCGGCAAAGTAGATTCGATGAGTTCTAAGGGAAATAGAAGTAAGCACGGCAATCAGACTCAACAGGAAGGTGCAACAATGTAGAATCAAATTCCAAAAGAGCAAACACCACAGCAAACAGCAGATATGAAACCCAGCAGCAAAACGAGCAGAAATTCTCACAAATACACAACTTCAATAGTAATTCCCACTTGAAATTGCAGAAAACTATTTGCTATTGTTAATGTATTTCACTCTGAATTTTTCTATGTGAAAAACCAGCCCATAATCAGTCTTTTGGGGGGGTATTTATAGGGAGAAGATAGGTAAATTTCAGGGGGGTAAGAGTAAGGATTAATCCCTTTTCCCTCCCCTTTTAATTTACTAAATCTACACTTTGCACCCCAATTCAGTTACAAGATTCCTTCCAGCATGTGCTGGAAGGTTCTTTTTTATTCTATTTTTAAGCTATTACTAAAGTATCCCTACTTGTTATTGATTTTTACTGATTTCTCTTTTTAGTGAGACCATTATACTCTTAAATTTCTGCAAAATTACAGAAATCAGGAGCACAAATGTCTCATATATCCCTATATGCTCTATTTAATCTACCATTTTACCATTTTAAGTTCCCTATATTCCCTTAAGGACATAGCTGAATTACCCGACCTACCTAGGTCAGGTTTTCAGATTTTTTGCTCTTATTTAATTAAGGGCCAGTCCTTGTATTAGTATTTAAGAACTGGCCACTTTTGACTTAAAGACTTCTTTCAATTTTAACCACTTTGTTTCATTTTCTTGTTAATTAAGAACTTTATTTCAATTTTAAGCTAATTGCAGGACTAGCCTGCTTTATTGTTCTATTTAAACTAATTAAAACTTAGCCAATCCCAAAGCTGGGCTTGTCTTTGTCATTTCAAGGCTCACTATTGAATACAGGATGGGCTAAGGTCTTTGCAGGCCTAGCCATCTATGATCATAGCTTAATTAGAGACTTGGTAAGTCTGAATTTTCAGACTTAACCCCATTATTACACAACTAGCCTACCTAACTGTTTGGCCAGTGTGAAAGACCTAACAGAGCTGGTCAAGTGCAAATTGACCACTCTTGGTTACTTATTAAACTTATAGCCTATTTTTTTATTTTCATTTTTAGCCCTATCTTACTACATGTTTTCAGAAATAACCACTTATGAATCTTAGTTATACTGCAGCTATAACCAAATCCCCTAAGCCTGATGGGCATTAACAATGCTCATACTAACACAAAATCATTACAAACTTAGCCATTTCAACAGACAATTGCACACATAGACAAGTGAAACCAAACTTGTTCATCAACTAATTAAAATTCAGAGAAAAAGTTGGATAATATTGAATCTCAATCAATTTAGACTAACAGACTTAGTTTTAATAGCAAAGTGTCAATTAAACATCAATCATACTTAGTTACAATTATTTTTATGTTAATTGAATCATTGAAAACCCCAAAACACACTTAAAGTTTATTGATATAAACACATAAGGACCAAATCCAACAAAGCAGTAAAGGGAATTGAGACATGATCTACCCAGACAAAAGAACAAACAAACTAATATGACATAGCTCTAACAGAGTAAACAAAAATGATAATAATCAGAACCACTAAACCTAAACTTTCCAAAGACTAACCCTAATCTAACACATGCGGATGATAGATAAGATGAGGAAGAACAGGAAAGACATGAAGAATAAATGAAGAAAAATCCCTAGATCTATCATACGAAATGACAGGAATGAGAATCAGAATCACTGAACTAGATTTCCAAAGATCGAATCTAAGCTAAACATGCAAGTTAATAGATAAGAGGAACAGAAGAGATTATTGAAAGCAACATCAAAGTATAATCCCTAATCTAAACACAAGATGAAGAAGAAAGAGAATTTATCATGCAGTTCAACATATGAGAACAGGAGAAACAGAAAAAAGATTAAAACAGACTAAAGAAGAAGTCCTATTTCATGTGAAAGACAATCAAAACACATATACAGAGAACACTAACAAAAAAAAGACGAGAAGAAATAATGAGAGAAAAACAGGCAAAAAGGTCGAGGAACTTAGCTTAGCAGGGCCGGTCCCCTGAGCTTCCCATTTTCCTTACTTTTTTTTACAATCTTTTCTTTTTCCACATTTCTTTTCTCTTTTCTTTCTTTCTTTATTTTTCTTTTTTCTGGTTTTTCTTGTTAGACTTCAAGACGAATTCTTCTAGGGTTTTTGGTTAGCAAAGGGTGTTCAGAGGAGGGAAAAGGTGGGATTTTGGTTAAAGGTTTGTTTGAGTCGCCGAAGTTAGGGTTCCGGTGACTTGTTCTCAAAGATTCGAGACGATGGGGTAATATTCGTGGGATGACACTAGTGGGAAGTGATAGATCAGGGTGAGGGGCTTCTATGGTGTTAGTTTGGGGTAGGTTCTCATAGTTTGAGGTCACTGTAGACGAACTCCGATGACCAGAGTTTCAAGAACAGGAGGGTTTCAGGGTTTGTTTTAGGTTTTGGGGTGTGCTTTATGGAGAAGAAGAAGGAAAGAAGATAGGAAGGTGAAGGGAGTGGCCGGAGACCACCATGAGAGGCGGTGGCCTCCATGGCCGGCAGGGGTGAAGGTGATGAAGAAGGGGAGGGATTGAGGTGGCTAGGGTTAGAGAGTTGTATGTAATGCCTGTCTCTAATGAGACATAACCCCTTTATACTCGGACCAACTAAGGTGGTCTTGGGCGTTAGATCAATGATGATCAACGGTCAAGATTTGTCACCACTAAACGACATCGCATTGCCTTAAAATAAGCCCAGGTTTCCTCCGTTGGATCAACTGGCTTGGACGGTTGAGATTGAATCTCACATATTAATAACCGCCTAAATTCAGCTAATATTCTCAGCCGTTAGATTAGTGAGAATGAACGGCTGAGATTACTTCAAATTGGACAACTGGATCGGATCTCTTGGGCTAAAACATTGGGCCAACAATTCATATTGTATTTGGCCCAATTCTTATTGTACTTGTATATATTTTTTGTATTTTAATTATTTTAAGCCAATTCTTTTTGTATATTTGTATTTTATTTATTCAACTATTTAAAATACTTAATTTCCTAGCTTCCCTAATTTTCTAACATTTTTTGGTAATTTCCTACTATTTTTTCTATATTTTCCGCTATTAAAGCTATTTGTTTTTGTTGATTTTCTTTTCTTTTAAAACTAATTAATTAAAAATGCAAGAATTTCTCCTATTTTTTAATTTTCTAATTATTCAAACACTCACAATGTATCTAATTTCACACAAATCATGCAATTACACTCAAAAAATATTATTTATTTTAATTTTGGAATTTATTTGCTTAGTGCAAAAATCACGTGCTCACAATGTCCTCCCCTCGAGAAGGTATTTGCAGAATAACCTCCTCTCCCCACTTGCACTCCCTTCTCACAATATCGATATGACTTTTTTCAATTGACCTTATGTACCTCGATGCATGCTCTTGATGGATGGCAACGTCGGGAAGGTTTTCAACTATAAAGTTTTTTTCAAAAGAAAAGTGACTTTTGTGTAATGAACACAAAGTTGATTGATTTTTACGTAAGAAAGAAGTAACTTTTGAGTACAAACACAAAAATTCAATGACCATAGATAAAATTAATTCAAAATTATTAGATGGTAAATCGAATTTCCACCGACTAAGTGAAAGTTCACATAGCCAAAATTATCTAATTTATATTATTGGCACAAAAAGATTAAAGATTCTAAAACTCAGATGAAGATTAGTAAGAAAGTAGAATCAATTAATAGGACTGATTCAATAGATGATGAAGATGAAGGTCAAGCTTGTATTAACGTGGAGAATAGTTAGTAGTTATTGTCCAACCGTTAGTTTATTGTCTATCATAGTAGTTTTGTATTTTAATTATGTATACAATCATCGGACCAACAAAACGGGGCCCCCTTTTTGGTCAATCTGGTTAGAGGTAATGCAATAGATGAAATGCCCTGCACAAATCGCAGGTAATAGCCTGCTAACCCCAAGAAGCTCCCGATCTCGGTCACTGAGGTAGGACGTGGCCAACTCTAAACTGCCTCAATCTTCTTGGGATCCACCTTGATACCCTCTCCTAACACTACATGCCCCAAGAATGCTACTAACTCTAGCCAAAACTCACACTTGGATAACTTAGCATAAACCTTCTGCTCTTGCTAGGTCTGAAGCACTACTCTCAAATGTTGCTCGTGCTCCCCCGGGCTACGTGAGTATATCAAGATGTCGTCAATAAAGAAGATGAAAAAATAATCAATATAGGGCATGAACACCCTGTTCATCGAATCCATGAATGCTGCTGGAGCATTAGTCAAGCCAAATGACATCACTAGAAACTCATAGTGGCTATACCTAGTCCTGAATGCAGTTTTCGGAACATTCAAATCCCGAATCTTCAGCTGATGACACCCTGACCACAAGTCGATCTTAGAGAACACCCTAGCACCCTGCAACTGATCGAATAGATCATCAATATGGGAAAATGGATACTTCTTCTTGATGGTGACTTTGTTCAACTGGCAGTAATCAATGCACATCCGCATAGTCCCATCTTTCTTCTTCACGAATAGCACTGCTGAACCCCAAGGTGATACACTGGCCTAAAAAACCCCTTCGCTAACAACTCCCCCAACTGCTCCTTCAGCTTCTTAGAAGCCATATGGCACAGTGGAATATATAGGCTGAGTGCATGGAGCCAAATAAATATAGAAATCAATATCATGGTCAGGAGGCATGCCAAGAAGATCAGAAGGAAAAACATCGGTGAACTTTCAGACTACAGGCACTGAATCAATCGTCGGAGACTCTGCGGTGGTGTCTCGCACATAAGCTAGATAAGCCAAGTACCCCTTCATTACCATGCGCTTAGCCTTCAGGAAAGAAACGATACTTCTAGGCGTATCAACTGTGGAACCCTTCCACTCCAATCTTGGAAACCCTGGCATCGCTAGAGAAACAGTCTTGGCATGATAATCTAGAACAACGTGATATGGAGATAAGCAACCCATGCCCAGGATAACCTCAAAATCAATCATATCGAGCAACAGAAGATCTGCTATAGTCTCAAAACCATAGAAAGTAACCACAGAAAATCGTTAGACACGGTTCACGACCACAGAATCGCGCACATGTGTGGACACATGAACAAGAGCACCTAAAGGCACAGGAGAAATAGCCAGGAAATGAGCAAATAGAGATAATACATAAGAATAAGTGGACCCTGGATCAAATAATATCGATGCATCTCTACCGCTGACGGAGATAATACTTTTGATGACGGCATCTGAGGCTAATGCATCCGGCCTGGCTGGAAGAGTATAAAATCTGGCTGGAGCTCAGGCTATCTGGCCTCCACCTGACTAGGGAGTAGCTGGTCCCTGTCTGGCCTCCACCTATGGATCGGTCTCTACCACTCTGCCCTCCACCTCTAGGTGGCTGGGCCACTGGTGCTGGAGTCATGGGCTGCTGCCCCTGCTGTACTGCCTTGCCCCTAAGCCTGGGGCAGTAATAGGTCGTGACGGCGCCCAACACCATTTATCAGGCCAGCCAACACAGAAGAATAATTAAATTCTCATCTACCCTTACCAAAAATCATTATAATAGAAATTTTCCCAATTAAAGTCATAAACCAGTAAAGCTCGATAAGATGTAAAGATAGTTATACAACACAAAATAATGTCTACTACTATGTGTGCCAGAACCTGGTGTCACAAGTTTTGGGTAACTAGTAGAATATACACAACATGAATGATACCCAATCCTACTGTATGAATCAGGATAGACAGAAACAACAAATATACAAGGAAGACTTCTTTGGCTGCGAATCGGGAAAAAGAGAGTGCAGCTCACCGTAGAAGTCCCAGATGCGCTCACTGATATGCATCAGAGTGATGTCCGGATCCACCTACCTCAAATCTTGTACGTTTAAGTACAGAAATGTAACATGAGTATATAAACAACATGTACCTAGTAAGTATCCCGTCTAATCTCGAAGAAGTAGAGACGTACGGTCGACTCGATACTTACTAAGGTTAATATTATATATATATATATATATATATATATATATATATATATATATATAAGTACAATGTGTTCAAAACATGGAATTTATAAGTAGTAACAGTTTATAGCAAGTGGTATAAGTCAAGAATTTTACAGCATCATGTTTATAATTCATCATATGAGATAATGGCAAAACAAATCATGTATAAGCTTTTCCACAATTAACATGTGCACATAATACCGAGGCGATAGCCAGAACCAACAAAAATAAACTGTGCACTTACCAAGGGTCGATGACGTACCTATAGATGCATCTATTCATATTGAGGCGATCGGCCCGATCCACAAATAAGGATGAAATATCAGGTTCACACACATGACACATAAATGGTCAAAAATACCAAATCAAACTCAATTAACTGTAGAAATATGCTTATATCCCTTTTCTTAGTCTCTAGTACACACTAAATGTTCATAACAACAATTTAACATAAGAGATATATGTAATAGGCATGTTGTAGGTCCTAAGCTACTCGAACATTTAACATAGTAGTAGCTACGCACGGGCTCTCATCAACTAATGCGTGTGTAGTGCTCGCATTTAGCAAAAAACACTCAAACATTAATCCTAAGGGGACAATTCCCCCTTACGAGGTTAGAAAGGAGACTCACTTCGCTCCGAAGCGCACTTCCGATACCAAGAATAAGCCCAAACCCTCAACTCATAGCCAAACGTGCACCAAATAATTAAAATAAGCAAGAACTAGTCAATAAGAGCTTACAAAGTTAAATTCTAATTGTTTAAGCAATTTCCTAACCATAATTACAAGTTTCCTAATTTTCGACCCCGGGCCCACATGCCCGGATTCCAATATTTTTCGAAGAAAGTTGTTCTCTATTACCTAATGATCACAAATATGTGATTTCTTGTTCATTTTATGGTAAATTATAGGACCAAATCTTAGCTTTGACTAAACCCTAGGTCTAACTCTAATCTCTTGATTTTTACCTAATTTTAGTGTTAAATCTACCTAATATTTATGTATTTGAACTAAAAGTGAGTGAGAATTACTTACCTTGGGATGATATGTGGAAACTCTTTCTTTGAAATCCCCAAGATCGCCCAAATGTGTAGAGAAAAATGAGAGAAATGAGTTTGGGTTCGCATTAATGAACCCTTCTGCCCCTAGTGATTTTCACTTCTATGAAAGGAATCCCGCTTATGCGGGTTCAGGTTCCACTTCTGTGGGAGTGAGCCGCTTTGCGGAAAAGGTCAAGAGATCTTGGGCTGCTTCTGTGGTCTAAACCTCGCTTCTGCGAGGCCGCTTAAGTGGAAAGGCAACCACTTTTGTGGTTCTAGGCTTGGGCGGATGGACCGCTTCTGCGATTTCCCCTGGCTTGGCCCCTTCCTCTCCTGCGATAAAACAACCGCTTCTACTGTCCAAGAGGCGTAAAAAAGGTTATGACACAAGCAACAGATAAGGCTTTTTCCTAAGTTTTCAACTTCACTCGAACCTCGACCATTTGACGCTCGGGGCTCCCGAGCCCTTCCCGAACATACCGACAAGTCTAAAATCATGAGGCAGACCTACTCGAACCCTCAAAATACTCAAAATAATGCTAAATCAAGGAATCAAACCCCAAAACCCAATATTTCAATTCATTGAACTTCAAGTTCTAAACTTCCCTCCAATGGGTCAAAATGCCCTTAAACTACTCGGATTAACACCAAATTTTAGGACTAAGTCTTAACTGATATTTCGGACATGTACCAAGTTTTGGAATTGAAAGACGAACCCAATACCTAGGAAAACAATGATTTCTTAGTTTATTTAAATCTTTGAAACTTAAACTTAACAATTTTACATAAAAATTCATTATTCGGGCTAGGGAACTCAGAATTCGATTCTGAATATATACCCAGGTCCCATATTTTTCCGCGGACCCTCAAAAATTTCCAAATCACGATTCGGGATCCGTTTCCCCAAAATGTTGACCGAAGTCAAACTTGACCCTTTTAAAGAAACTTAAAGAAGCAACTAGGCTTAATCTTGCTTAAAAATCTTCTAACTTCCGAACTACCCATTCCCACAAGTCTTAATTTAGTTAAAGCCAGTGTAAAAAGTACTATTTAAGGGAACGAGATTCGAAAATGCAAAACGACCAGTCGGGCCGTTACACCGATAATTCTAATGCAACAAAGTGAACGGTCGAAGAGGCGGAAAAAATCATACTGATTGAGCATCTGCCCGATCGAAAGGTATACTTGGGCACGGAATTAACTCCCGAGCTCAAGAAAAAACTAATTCAATTCCTTTCAGATAATATAGATTATTTTTATTGGTCCCACCTCGATATGACAAGGATCCCACCAGAGATCACCACATATCAATTAAGCTTGGATTCGAAGTTCCGTCCAGTAATGCAAAAGAGAAGACCCAGTCCGAGGTTAAGCATACATTCATCAAGGATGAGGTAACCAAACTTATCAAAATAGGTTCCATTCTGGAAGTAAAATATCCTGAATGGTTAGCAAACGTAGTGGTGGTCCCTAAGAAGAAAATAAACTTAGAATGTGCATAGACTATTATGACTTGAACAAGGCCTACCCTAAGGATTCTTTTCCTTTTCTGAACATTGATCGCATGATTGATGCCACGACGGATCATGAGATTCTCAGTTTTCTCAATGCGTACTCTGGGTACAACCAAATACAGATGAACTCGGAGGATGAGAAAAAGATTTTGTTTATAACTATATACGGCACCTATTGTTATAACGTAATGTCGTTCGGATTAAAAAATGTTGGTGCAACTTATCAACGCCTAGTAAATCGAATGTTCGAAGAACAAATAGGAAAATCTATGGTAGTTTATAATAATGACATGCTAGTTAAGTTCCTGCGAGCAGAGGACCATTTAAAACATTTGCAGGCGACTTTCGATATATTGAGGAGGTACAACATGAAACTCAACCCAAAAAAGTGCGCATTCAGGATCAGCTTGGGCAAGTATCACGGCTTCATGGTGTCTAATCGAGGGATCGATATCAGCTCCGATAAAATCAAAGCTATGGATTATATCAAAGTCGTAGACAATGTGAAGGTCATGTAGAGGCTGATCGGGCGCACAGTGATGACATCATGATAAATCGGGGTAAAGAATGAGGACACAATTTGTTTCTTGTCATTATACTCCAAAAACAAAGAGGATTATCTATATATGATTAAAACTAGGCTCACCAATTTCACTGATTATCCGAGACCAGAGGAATATGTCAAGGATCAGCCCCGTAGTATATCAAACCGAGAAATGAGGATAAAGTATTCAGCTCGGAATTCGAAGATCCTGTCAAGATCGAGATCGGTAATGATCGAGATCAAACGGGATAGGCATCGAGTAAGACCAAAGATAGCATAATTATGAAAAGGCTAGATATCCGTGATTGATCGATAATCATGGCAAAAATCCCGGAGCAAATCAAATCAAGAACGGTTATTTAGCTAACCATAGGATTTCCTTCTATAATTAGATTATACCGTAAAAGGATTTTTTTACTATATAAAGAGGGTCTTAATCATTTGTAATTATCTTACATTCATGCATATAAAAATAATATATCACACCTTTATCTCTTGCAAGATCCATTGTCGAGTTCATACTCTCATTAACTTGTTCAGTTGGTTCAAGAGCGATTAGCTCAAGGGCCATTTTGTTCATATCACTTGTTTGCTTTGTGTTATCGTGAATTCCTAGCGTTATTTCATATATTTATCAGTTTATGCCAAGTGAAATCACATATCCTTAAAACCACTTATAAGTTTAATTATTATCCGAATTTAAGGGTAAACAAATTATTTGATATTTGTAGGTTATTGGTATGACATGTGTATGGGTCATAATTTGATCCTACAATAATCAATTAGATTAACCATTCCTCTCGACTAATATAAACTTAACAAGCGGCGAGACCGCCTCAACCAAGAATACTATCCGTATCCGCTTGGAGTCTTGGCCGGGGTTGATACTTTTCGGGTATGCACGAAATAATTCCCTAATGTGGGCCTGATCTCTAAGAAAGTCAACTCGTACAACAAATGTCTATAAATACAAGGGTAGACATCAGAAAAAGGGTTCCACTCTGTCCCCATGGGGGCTCTAGGAAATATAGAGTAAAACACAGAGTGAGAACCCAAGACAAAAAATAGAATAACGGTAGATCTATCAAAACACGATTGTAAAGATCTGAACCTCTTCATGGAGAGGCGGATTAATCCATTATCATGAATAAAGATCACCAATATTTTCTGTTGTCCATACAAGTATTTCCATTATCTTTTCTCTTATTAAATTTCAGATATGTTACGACTTGCTATGATTTCCCCTTCATTTTTATTGATTGTTTTGAATTCATAAATGCTTGCAAATATTTTGAGTCAAACAATTTGGCGCCGACTGTGTGGATTTCATAGCAAGATTGCATAGCCTTTCCTGAAGCCAGAAACAAGGGGAAAACGATGAAGGAAGGGTTAGAAACCCAAAGAGAGAAAGCCTGATTCATCTCGTCTACACTTGGACTATGAGCCCTCGACTCAAAAGAATCAACAAAGTTAAACTACGGTTGAACTAGGACTCAGGCCATGAGCCTTCGCCAACTTATTTTAACATCAGTTGAAGTAATACTCGGCCTATGAGCCCTCGACTCAAAAGAATCAACAAAGTTCAACTACGGTCGAACTGGGACTCAGGCCACGAGCCTTCGCCAACTCAATTCAACACCAGTTGAAGTAATACTCAGGCTATGAGACCTCGACTAAAAAGAATCAACAAAGTTCAACAACGGTTGAACTGGGACTCACGCCACGAGCCTTCGCCAACTTAATTCAACATCATTTGAAGTAATACTTGGGCTGTGAGCCCTAGACTCAAAAGAATCAACAAAGTTCAACTACGGTCGAACTGGGACTCAGGCCACGAGCCTTCGCCAACTCAATTCAACATCAGTTGAAGTAATACTCAGGCTATGAGCCCTCGACTAAAAAGAATCAACAAAGTTCAACTACGGTTGAACTGGGACTCAGGCCACGAGCCTTTGCCAACTTAATTCAACATCAGTTGAAGTAATACTCGGGCTATGAGCCGACGACCCAAAAGAATTAACAAAGTTCAACTACGGTTGAATTGGGACTTAGGCCACGAGCCTTCGCCAACTTAATTCAACATCAGTTGAAATAATACTCGGGATATGAGTCCTCTACTCAAAAGAATTAACAAAGTTCAACTACGGTTGAACTGGGACTTAGGCCACGAGCCTTCGCCAACATAATTCAACATCATTTGAAGCAATACTCAGGCTATAAGCCCTCGACTCAAAAGAATAAACAAAGTTCAACTGCGGTTGAACTAGGACTCAGGCCACGAGCCTTCGCCAACTTAATTCAACATCAGTTGAAGTAATACTCGGGCTCTGAGCCCTCGACTCTAAAGTATCAACAAAGTTCAACTATGGTTGAACTGGGACTCAGGCCACGAGCCTTCACCAACTTAATTCAACATCAGTTGAAGTAATACTCGGGCTTTGAGCCCTCGACTCAAAAGAATCAACAAAGTTCAACTACGGTTGAACTTGGACTCAGGCCACGAGCTTTCGCCAACTTAATTCAACATCAGTTGATGTAATACTCATGCTGTGAGCCCTCGACTCAAAAGAATCAACAAAGTTCAACTACGGTCGAACTGGGACTCAGGCCATGAGCCTTCGCCAACTTAATTCAACATTAGTTGAAGTAATACTCGGGCTATGAGCCCTCGACTAAACAGAATCAACAAATTTTAACTACGGTTGAACTGGGACTCAGGCCACGAGCATTCGCCAACTTAATTCAACATCAATTGAAGTAATACTCGGGTAATGAGCCCTCGACTCAAAAGAATCAACAATGTTCAACTACGGTTGAACTGGGACTTAGGCCACGAGCCTTCACCAACTTAATTCAACATCAATTGAAGTAATACAACAAAGTTCAACTACGGTTGAACTGGGACTCAGGCCACGAGCCTTCACCAACTTAATTCAACATCAGTTGAAGTAATACTGGGGTTGTGAGCCCTCGACTCAAAAGAATCAACAAAGTTCAACTACGGTCGAACTGGAACTCAGGCCACGACCCTTCGCCAAATTAATTCAACATCAATTGAAGTAATACTCGGGCTCTGAGCCCTCGACTCAAAAGAATCAACAAAGTTCAACTACGGTTGAACTAGGACTCATGCCACGAGCCTTCGCCACATTAATTCAATGTCTGTTGAAGTAAAACACGGGCTATGAGCCTTCACTCAAAAGAATCAACAAAGTTCAACTACGGTTGAACTGGGACTCAGGCCATAATCCTTAGCCACATTAATTCAACATTAGTTGAAGTAATACTCGAGCTTTGAGCCCTCGACTCAAAAGAATCAACAAAGTTCAACTACGGTTCAACTGGGACTCAGGCCACCAGCCTTCGCCAACTCAATTCAACATCAGTTGAAGTAATACTTGGGCTATGAGCCCTCGACTCAAAAGAATCAACGAAGTTCAACTACGGTTGAACTGGGACTCAGGCCACGAGCATTCGCCAACTTAATTCAATATCAGTTGAAGTTGTACTCGGGCTATGAGCCCTCGACTCAAAAGAATCAACAAAGTTCAACTACGGTTGAACTAGAACTCAGGCCACGAGCCTTCGTCAACTTAATTCAACATCAGTTGAAGTAATACTCGGAATATGAGCCCTCGACCCGGAACAATCAATGACCGTACTAAGGGAAACATATGTGGGGCGAGCAATAAAGAAACAATAGAAAAAGGGGAATGCTCCCTCAATTCAAAGAGACGGACGCGTGCCATGCCCATCCGTCCCAGTTCAAATATTGTCCGAAAATAAACCACAATAATACAAAAAAAGAAAGAAAAGAAAAATAGCCACACACGGAAATAACCGATAAGAAAATCATCAACCAATCATCTGTCACTGATGATCATTGGTACCACCATCCGCGCCAGTCGCACTGTCGCCTGCCCTCACCGCTCCACCGCTTGTTCTGCCTTCGCCGGCACCCGCGGCACCCATGTCGTTTCCAGCTCCAGCCAAACTGCCGCCGTGGACATCATCGATACCGGGCGTCGCAACATCAAAGCCGCATTCCTCGCAAGCTTCCCGTGCCCTCTGGCGTGCCCGTTTGAAGATTGCTTCGGAGATGATACCAGCCTCAAACAGATGCTTATATATATCCCGCTGGGCCTCAGCATAAAACCAAGCTTCACGAGAGCTACCCATAAATGTAGATTGTTCCTGAATACGCCGGTTCTCCACCTCCAGGAGTGCAATTTGCCCCGCGACATCCTGAGCGTTCTGCTCCAAAACCCTGATCTGCTCCTTAAGGCCGCTCTCCCTGAAAGCAGCGGCGTCCCTCACCAACGACAATTGGGAATTGTTGGCACGGATAACCCCTTGGAGTTCGTTCGCCCGGGCGGAAGCTTCGGCCAGCTTACGCTTCAGGGCGGCTACTTCCCCCTCTAGCACGGCGACCTTCCCGCTCCACTTCGAAGTGACCTCCGTCACCTTGGTCAGACATAAGCGTTCGCTCTCCAACGATGCCCTCCGTCCAGCCTCAAGTTCGTCGCTCATCTAACGCAACCGATCTTCCAAAGCATCTGCATGACCAAGGCCTGGCTCCTCTGCAATTCCTTCCGCGCCAGCTCTCTAACCAGCGCCTGGTTATGGGGATCAACCCTTATGCATTCGTTAAGCTCCCTGTACCGATTTCGATACCGATGCCACCTCTCGAGAACCCGTAGAAGTACCCCGGACCGAACATTGGCCCGACGAAGGCTCTCCACCTACAACAAAAACACCTGCACAACAAAGCGAAAGAAGCGAAGGAGTGAGATACAGAAGTTCATGAGAAGATGGGATACAAGGCGCTCGTAAGTGAATAATCAGCCTAGAGCACATACCCTCATTCCCAACGTCGCCACCTCGTTCATCAGACCCACATCCGTCACCCCTCTTAGCGACTCATTTTCAACTGAAGAACACAACTGACCAAGCAGCGGCCACAGAGCAGAATCCCTTCGCAACAGATTCTCATTCACAGGAATCTCAATTACACGCGGCCTCCCGTCCATATGGAATGTTGCATTCGTGACCCGATCACGAAACATGCGAACGTCCTCAAAGTCCAAATTAGAATCGGATGTGGACCCCTCTCCCGCCACCGCCACCTCCGTCGAAGGAGTACTCGAGTCGCCAATATACACAATCACCCGAGAGGGTTCTCCCACCTCGAATCTATTAGTAGAGGATTGAGCGGTAGGGGCGGCACTCCCCTCTCGCTCCTTTCGAGCCTGAGCTTTATCTGGTCCGCCACCTGGGACGCGCGCCGCGTCAACATCCCCCTCGCCCTGGAAGGGGGTGAGGAATCCACATTTGCCACATCAATAGCAGCGGGCCAAGCCGCAGAAGGGGCCGAAAAGGGAAAAACCCTATGCCTAATTAAAAGACTCTCCTCCTCATCACAAGAAAGCGATGCCTCCTGTGGGCGAACTGCTCCTGACAGACCCCCGCCACTAAGTAGAGGGCGCACAGGTGACGGTGTTGTGGAAGATTCGACTAAGGTGGCCCTAGGCACCTGGTCCGTTGCCGGCGCAGCAAAGAACCTGGAAACCGCGCCAGGCCGCCTTAATACCAACTGGGGAGCCCTGTCGCGGTACACCCTCCCTGTAAATATGGAATTGGGTCAGTTCCAAGTCGCGGCAACGACCAAAATTAAATATGCTTGAATCAAAGTAAACCTCTTACCTACGGCCGGCCCTTGGCCATATCTCCCCCAGAAAGATGACCACGAACGGATCCCCTCAGTGTGCGGGAGGATAACCTCGAGCCATCCACGCGACCAGTGTATAAAGACGGGGGTGACTTGTCGGCTATAGAAACAACAAAAAAACAGTGACCATTCAAAAATAAAGAAGTGGAACAAACTCGACCCTGCCAAAGAAGTAAATTGGAACTTACGACTATGATTCCAAGTCTTTGGAAACCTTGTAAAGGGCGCCACCAAATGAACAGTCCTGATGTAGAAAAAATGTTCAAGCTGACGAGGCTTGACCTCGTCATCCAGAGCAGCCACCAAGCCCTACAACCCACGCGGGACCTTCCGGATCATACTCCCCTGAACTCGCTGAGGGGCGTACAGAGCGAGTACGTGCTGCAGTGTAACAGTCCGGTCGGCTAACTCCGAGAATTTCAGCAACATTGCCAAAAGCTTGTACAAAGATGAGGTAAGTTGCCTCGAACACAAAATATAATATAGGCAAAAATCAACTACCATGTTGGGGAGGGGGACCCTGAACCCCAGCCTGAAGGGATAAGAATAGAATACACAGTACCCGACATGATCGGTGTGGACCCGTTGCTCCGGTCGGGCCAGCACAATATCGGCATGAGACAGGATGAGCCCTTGTTCACGACTGGGTCATACCCACTTCCCCCATTAACGGGGCCTCATCCACTGGGTCATCTCCTCAATCTGTGGTGAAGTCCACCGCCAAGTTTCCCGCTGCCGGGAGTATTTCATCTACTATGGGTATTCTCTCAGTTTCATTCCGACCGCCATCCGCAAGTATTGGAGACAATCCTTCGATCACTGAAGGACTAACCGGTACCAATGTCGGAAGACCGTCGCGGGAAGAAGAGCCAGCCATTGATTCAAGTCACTTGAAAGATAAGGGAAGAGTGATGAATCCAACTGAGAACGAACGACAACGTTTCGCAGAAAGAATAGAATTCTTAGAAATTCACCAGAAATGAGAGATACAAGTAAACCAAGGAGTTTTGAACATTAGGCATCTCAAACCTTCTTATAAGCAACTGAATCAAACCTCGAGAAACCGACAGTCGCCATTAAATGCGCATCCCAACCGTCAAAAAACGTTTCAGTTTTACCGAAACCGTCGCCACCACGATTGAAACCTATGAGTATGCGCTGAAATCGCGGCTACCACCTCGAGTACCCCGAACATACAGGTGCCTCATCGTCCGAGGCGACCAGACCCCGCGTCCCAAAGTCCTCATGGACGAAACGTATCCTAACCTATGATTACGGCGTACCGACCATTACCCTTCGCCAAGAATATTCGTACACAAGATCGTACCCCCATCATGTGGAAGAAAATAGTGATAAAGCGTCATAAGCAATTATCGTCCCCTCCTCTCGCCCGGAAAGGGTCGCTCTTTCGATCATATCCGCTTACCAGGGTCTACCTCGAGGCGACCATAGTATACGAAGGAACTAACGGTATGGGTCATAATTTGATCATACGATAATCAATTAGATTAACCATTCCTCTCAACTAATATAAATGTAACAAGCGGCGAGACCGCCTCAACCGAGAATACTATCCGCATCCGCCTGGAGCCTTGGCCGGGGTTGATACTTTCTGGGTATGCCCGAAATAATTCCTTAATGTGGGCCCGATTTCCAAGAAAGTCAACTCGTACAGCAAATGTCTATAAATACAAGGGCAGACATCAAAAAAAGGGTTTCACTCTGTCCCCATGGGGGCTCTAGGAAATACAGAATAAAACACAGAGTGAGAACCCAAGACAATAGATCTATCGAAACACGATTGTAAAGATCTGAACCTCTTCATGGAGAGGCAGATTAATCCATTATCATAAATATAGATCACCAATATTTTCTGTTGTCTATACAAGTATTCCCATTATCTTTTCCCTTATTAAATTTCAGATATGTTACGACTTGTTATGATTGACCCTTTATTTTCATTGATTGTTTTGAATTCATAAATGCTTGCAAATATTTTGAGTCAAACAACAAGTTTGAATTCGTATGGATCGATCCACTAAATGAGTAATATAGTGCATTATAAGGGCAAAGTATGGGTTTACCTTAGATGGGGTTCTGTTTAGTCCAAAGTGCAGTAAACTTCAACTTGAGAAGGTCGTTTGGTTGGTTTACAAATTAAAGAAAAAAATGACTTTTTTACATAATTTTCATTAATTGAGTGAAATTTGAATAATCAAATCTTAGTTTCAATTTAAGTAGGACTGATGTATGATCCGACCAAACTAACGCATTAACTTGATTGGAATTTACAACCAGAATATCAGCCTAACTCTGATTTGAAAAAATCACTGAAAATTATCCGCAAAAAGCTAAAGATAAATTGCTAGTAGATATAAACTATATAGTAAAGCTTGTTTGCTGTCCATCCAATCATCCTAAACGACAGGAGTTGGAAATTCGTCACATATATTTACTAATTCAACGTTCAAACAATTCCAAAATTTAGTTATATCTTACCTTAATTTCATGTATCGACGACATTGTAAAAAATATTTACATATTAGATCACTTAAATTTCAATGATAAATTATTAATAGATAATCTAATAAAATAATTAACCTGTTAATTTATTATAGTTAAATTATACAAATAGTGCGCTACGTTGTTGAGGTGTATAACTTAAATTTATAAATTTATATTCGATATATTTTTACATGAATAAAAGAGTAGAATCGAACCAAAACCTTCACTTCACGAGAGCAAAAGCAGCTGCCTCAATTCATGTATTATTGCTATCTTCTTTTTGATACACTGCCATCTTATACGGCTTTCTCTTATGAAGAAAAGATTTCTTCAAAAAATTATGTCCATATTAAACAAAAGTCAAAGGAAAAATAAAGTAAAATCAATAAAAAAATTAATAAAAAGAACCAAGAAAAGATGCTTAAACAAAAGTTTCAAATCATCTGTGAATTGTTTTGGATTTATTTGGGAATTTCAATTGTAGCTTTATATGATAAGTAGCTTCCAAATAATCAGAATAATGGTCCCTTTCTGTTTGTGCAAAAACAGCTAGGCCACGAGCAAAGGCAAAATAGCCAGTACCACCAACAACAGTCAACTCTTCCTTATTATCATTTGTCAAACTCTTAGCTTCAACACTTAGACTTCCACTAAATTCATTGTCATTAAACGTAAGATAAATAATATTAAACGCTGAATTCGCGAAATCTTGAATTGGGATGATAAAACCTTGCGCTTTTCCAACTACTCGAGAGGTATTTTCCGGCCCTTCAGTTAGAAGGCGATGAAAAATCAAAGCGCCAACGTCTATTGGAGCTTTTTTGGGGGTAAAATTCAAAGTAGAGACTTGAGGTTGTTGAATATAAAGAGATAAATCAACCCAAGGATAATTTTTTGATATTTTTTCGTGGGGTACTGGTGAGAATATTGCAATGAGAATGACAGCAAGTGTAGCTAGAAGAACTGCAGTGCAAAAGATGATTCTTGCTATCATGATTATAGCAATGAATACTGGGATTGTTTTGTCTTCAAAAGAAATGAATTTGATTTTGAGGAATAGGATTTTGACGTATGATTGTTTTGGAGAGGTTGCTTTTAATACAGTTCCTTTTTATGGGGTTTATTAAACTTTTATTAATTAAAGGTTTTGGTTACTTAACCCACCATTTGCTTTTGTCACCTAAACCATATTGAATATATGAGGTTCTTGTGCATAATGAAATTTACAGCTAGAAAATTGATCATGTCTTGCTTGTTAAATAGGAGCTTGTTATTTTTAATTTGTCACTTAAACAACTTCTTTTCACATTGTTAGCATGATAATAGTGAAGGCCTAGTTGGATAATTTTGGTCTCTGGAGCTCGTTCGTATTAGAACGTGTGATACTATAATTCGAATTGTGCACTCGAAAATATTTATTAGATAAATAATTATTTAATTAATTTTTCGATTACTGTAGTCAGAAAGTTAGATTGTTTCTGGTCATTTGGCAAATTAATTTATCCGCAATTGTAATAGGATCGAAAATTTTTGACTACTATAGTTAAAAAAGTATTTTCTGACGTACTTTTTTCCGATTACACCATAATAGCTGGAAAGTAATCAAAAATTAAGATTTTTCAACTACTTTCCGCCTATTTTGTAGTCGAAAAATGGTAAAGTATCATTTGGTTAGAGTTGGAGCTAGGAATTGAGTTTATGGATATTAAATTGTAGAAAAAATAGCTTACTGAATTCTAAATAAATTATTGTACATGTTAATATATTTTTTAACATAAATACAAAATTTAGATCAAAACTATTAAGTCCCGCTAAACTCATAAATTGTACCTTAACTCCGCCCACATTTGGTAAAAGATCTAAAAACCAAACTTATATAATCACAAAACAAATACTAATAAAGAACAAACTTTTAGAAGATGAAATATGGGTTGCGCCATGATTCAACCAAGTGGTTGTAGTGGGTATAGCATGAGCAAATAAAACATTAATTAACGTACTACATGCATATGGAGCCAACTTCTTATTTACGAAAGAAATACAACTCACAAATATTTACCAGCATTTATTCGATCTTTGAAAGCATTCATTTCGTCCATTGTGTCACATGAGTGCCTATATGACTGTTGCACATGTAATCAAGTGAAGGTGATGACATTTTATTTCATTTTCTTCATAGGACCAAGTCACTTTCTTGGTCCCTGTGGAAATGAAATTGTACAAGGTAACAAAAGGAAAAAGACATTATGATTTTCTCCCTCGTGAAACTCTTTTTTCAACTAGCAATTACAATGCGACACATCATAGAATTTCAATATATATATATATATATATATATATATATATAGCCTCTCCAAAATAATTATAGATATCTTTGTATCGATCCGCAAGATTCTATTAGATTTGCCCATGACTCAAGCAAGTCATTTTGTTCACTGAGTTCCTCGACAGGAAAGTACACCTGGGACGCGAGGTTAAACCCCAAACTGAAAAGTAAAATTATTGAATATCTTAAAAAAAATGACATTGTATCACCGCTATAAAAATAACAACCGAAAAATATAAAATTTGCATCTTTTTTTGTATATATATATATATTATACACTTTTTCAGCTACCAGATGTGAATAGTTTCTAGCGCGGTCTAAAAGTGATAATACCCCAATATCTTAAAGCTAACATAAATTGTGATCAGGATCGACCTTAGGCTATTATATGCCTTGTTTCGCTATCATACTTTGTATGGCTACATGAACTATTACTCATGCTAGATATCATGTTTAGGCTATATGCTTACCTATTGCAACAAGTTCTGAATGATAAAACGGACCTAATTCAATTCCGGGAACAATAATCCATATCCAAAGCCAAAAATCAACTCATGATCAAATTTAAAAATTATTTAAACCTTCAAATTGCCGACATTAGGCAATTTCGACATTTTTGTTTTTTTCCCTAAGGTCTACCCTGGAACATGCATGTGTGTGTGTGTGGAAGGCCAAAGTTCGACCCCATGTTATATCAGACCATGGTGTAAAGTTAGATTACAGAGCTCGTAACCCAAAATCGATCGATATCGAGGTCAACGAAGATCGGGATCAGGCAGGATAGATATGAAGCAAGATCGAGGGAAGTTTACTGAGTCAAATAACAGAACGCCAAAATATCTGCAATCAAGCGAGGATCACGACGAAAATCTCGGCACATATCAAGAAGAGACCGATTAATTAGCTAATCATAAGATTTCGTAATGTATTTAGAATTGTATCAAGAGTAGAACTCTCCTACTATATAAGGGGATCTGATAATTTGTAAAATGCATCATATTCACGCAATACAAAGCGATATACTACCTTTCTCTTAAGCTTTCAATACTCTGTTGCTTTGTTCGTATTTTTCAGTGGAATATTTGTTCGGTTTGAGGGCAACAATGCCTTGTTTCAACACTCTGTTGCTTTTATGTATATCTTAATTCTTTTTCTTGTTTCATATGTATATACCCGTTCTTGGATAATTGAAGGTTTGACTTAACCAGTTTCTCCTAGGAATTAAAGGTTAATTCATCAAAATTGTTAAGAATTTGGAAAGATAATCATATACTGAGAGAGATGTCTAGTTATTTACAAACTAATAATTGAGGAATAATAAATATAAAACTATGCATAATAACATAAAACTGTAAAAATATGGATAATATCTAGCAACATAATTTAGATAAACATAAGTAACTTACATGTTTACAAGAGAGAGATTTCCCTTTCGGGAAACCTAAAAGAGTTACTGGACTTGGGAATTAAAACGAACACACATAATCGTAAGAATTTATTTATTTACAGGCTCGAAGTAGGAATTACTAAGGCATAATGAAACATTTATAAAGATATAATACAAGGTGTTTCCAGAATGCTGGGGGATGAAGTAGAGTGTTTGGTATTGACATGTATATATATAACTTACAAAAAGAATTTCTCATTCAATTGTTTTCAGTAGAATTTTCAGTAAATAATCTTAAGCTTAATGAAATAGAAACAATGTATAAAAAGGAAGAAAATATTAAACCATTCCTGCTCAGAAATAAAAGATGCTTTTAGGCATCAAGTATCTGCTAGAATCCGGAACCAAAGTAGGTAAATTTTGAACAAAAATAACGTTTTTAGATTATTTTTTTTAAAAAGACATAAGTATATACAATGCCACTTTATCTGGCGTTGTATACTAACGGTAACGACGCCGTTAGTGTACAACGCCAGATAAAGTGGCGTTGTACTTGTCAGTGTCTGTACAACGCCACTAATTCTGGCGTTGTTTGCTGTGCAATTATTGAACAGCATAACGCCAACTATTTTGGCGTTGTATGACCACCTCGGCTCTTGGTTTTCTATATAAAGATGTGTTACACTCGTATTCTATACATTCAAAAAATTTATAAAGCTCTTGTTGCTCTATTACTCTTCTTGCTCTATTATTCTTAAATTCTACAGCGTTTCTTCATTATGTCTGAAGAGCGAATGATAAGAACTTCTTTATATTGGGGTGGTGAGGTTATGATGGAGAATAACTCTGTCAGCTACAGTTTTCCTGCTAAGTGTCATGTTAAATTGCCATTGACAATGGAGTACGATACATTGATATCGTTGTTATGCAAAAAAATGAGTCTGAGGAAACGTTCCGTCATACTTAAAGTTACCGGAAGATATCCGTATTCCGTCACTCCCCAAGGGGTTGCTTTTTACTCGGAGTTTAACATCGACGATGATGAAACTTTGCGTGATTTTTTTAGGACTACAGACGAATGTCGTGATTTTCTTGTAATCACAATGCTGGAAATGTATGTGAAGGTCGAAGACGTTCCTAAAAATGAGCTTGTGCATAGTAGAGATAACCCCCAGTCATCGGGTGGTTATTATGGAACAACTTTTGCCGGACAAGTTCCGGATGAAAGAGTTATCTTCGATTTAAACTTATCACCGCCTGCTTTCCATAACTCACAAGATGACTGGTAAATTTTATTTATTATTTGTGCTAATTAAGTATATTTTTATTAAATTGATTTAATAGTAACACTCGCATATTTAATAGGGGTACCGGCCATATATGAATTTTACAAGTGGCCCATCCGGTAGTCATGTCCAACATGGAATTTCATCACATTATGACTTGTAAGTTAAGTGGTTTACGTAAATTAGGAAAATCATTTATTAATTTATTAGCTTATATTTTTGTTGATTGTGCAGTGAAGATGAGCAAGTTGAACTCACACAATTGCCCGAAAATGATGTATTACATCGGGATCTAGCAGATGCATAAAGTGAGGAAGAGAACAGTGACTACGACAATAATGCGGATGAATCTGGTGATGAGACACCCTTTGATTGTAAGGATGGTGATGCTGAGGATGATGAGGAAGAACCTGGTTTGAACAGAGACCCCTCAAGACAAAAAGTATATGAGTCTGAACTGCCGTTTAATTCAAGAGAGATTCCTTACATTGACAATTTACCAACCATGCCGGATGTGGAAGCTCTCACATGGGATTTTGATGAAATCCGGACAGCAATGTGGGATGAATCTAGACCAATGGTGCTTGCAAAGGGGATGCTTTTTCCTGATAAAGTGCGCCTAACCAGGGCTTGTAAAATGCACAATGTAAAAGACTGTCATGA